>CABFWB010002693.1:56244-99382 GCA_902151455.1 Timema bartmani | reverse complement strand
AGAAAGAAAAATGACCTATAAAACATACATTTCTACAACCAGGGAATCATGAACAGAGTTTATGTACAAATGAGCATTGTCTCTGATGGACGGGGAAAAAAAGGTGACATGTCATCAAAATCCGGGCCTTGCTTATGAGTACTTTCTAAACATATATAGGTTAGAGAAAGAATGAACTAAAATGAACAAATGAAAATAATCTAATCTATATACGCTTTCAGACCAAATCCATTGATCCTTATGCATATAATATAAATAATAATAACAATTACCCATTATTTTAGAGAAAGAATGGACTTAACGATTAAAATAAATATTTTAAATCAATATTCGTTCTAAGGTAAAAAAGTATTTCAGACCAACTATATTAGCCCATATGTGTACTATCTAACCCCAAATATTCTTCACCCCTCATCATAGAGGAATAAGAACCTGAGACGAATATATATTATAGGCCTAATGCTGGAACCAAAGCTGCAATCTAAAAAAACCTTTCTTTCTCAAACCTTTCAACCCACGCTTTTCTCCCTGACGTGTAACATCCAGCATTGCTAAGGTCAACTAATTGAACCTATAACGCTAAATTCTCCTCTTCAGCGCCTACTCCTATACCATACCTTTTCACCACCTCTCAACAGGATGTGTTTGCTGTCTAGCCAGCGTCCTAGCACTAGAGTACATAATGGTGTATTCCCAACCCGAAATATTAAATACTAAAAAGCGCATACTTATTCTCTAATGCTGTATTATACGTTACAGTTTGCATCCTCCCTACCACTCCTTCATCTCATCTGCTATCCTCCTGCTGAAGAAAAGTTCTACTCCTCATACATTCACATCTGAGAAAGGATCCAGCCAATTCTTTGGAACAGGTTCATAAAGGTATGTCGACCTCCCTATCAATTATGAGAGTCACATACATTTCTCATTGATTGATAAACACAATATAATATAACATAATTAATCATACTTTATTTAGAAATATATCATACTTATAGCATATTCCTCATTAATCTACACAAATAACACATCTAATCATAGTTGATTGATCATACCATACATCATATTTAATCACTATTTATACATCACACTTAGAAGATATTTGTTTATAATTCATTGATCATGCCCTTCACACATCATATAAAAGATCGCTCTGGGTTTATAACGGCAAATCTCCTTACTCTATAGCAGTCTTCTTCCTTCATTACAAATGCCGATACTATTTGTCTCATCCTTAGATATAACAAATACTATACGCCTCCTCGTTAAAGACAATGCATGACTGGTGTATACTTTCTAAACGCTAATATCCTTGACCCTCTATCTTAGAGAAATGCTCTCCCTACCTTCAATCAACTCTTTAGATCCTTATGAATCAATGCCAAAGTATAGCAAGGTTGGCCCCACATCTAACCTAGTTATATTCCATAAATGTCATGAAATATTGGTCTCATGAATTAATGAATTGTGTTAAGAGTATAACCAAAGGCATTTGACTTAGGCCCTATCTCCATCATAAATGATGATCTACCATTAGCTATGATATTCCCCAATGTAAAATTTTCCTAGGTAAATTCTACCTCTTAAAACACGAATGTTATAAAATGATACTAACAAATTACGTAGCTTATTCGGTTTGCTTTCAAAAATGTCCTGATCATTTATCTGAACTCTGTATCATACTTTGTAAGCATTTGATCATCAAAATGATCTTTGCATCATACTTAGTAAGTATTTAATCATCAAAATATTTGAATCATACTTAAACTTTTATCATAATCGTGAATAATAGTTACATTATATTGGATCACTAATCACTTAGACTTGATCACAGTCATACATGATACTTATATTATATTTAAACAATGATCAGATTTCTACATCATTCTTAAAAAACCATGTGAGCATTGATCAGAACGCCGCATTATAGTTAGACTTGACCATAGCTCTACATAAGAGATTTGTAAATGGATAAAAAAGGAGTCTTCCATGTCTCTATAAATAAAGAAATTACGATAAATATTTATGGAAAAATCATCTATTGCCTTATTTCACTGTGGTGAAACTTTTAAGACATCAACTCCTCGATAATTCCACAATGGTGAAATCTACGAGATATCAACTTAGCGTAAAAGAGTGTGTTCTACTTAAAGAATATCATCTTAAAGTGGGATGGAGGGGGACTCGATAAAAGGCCAATGTTTTTGCAGTTTTTATGGCAAAACATTTTGATGGCTAAAATAAATAAATAAAATATTGCTCAACTACAAACATAGAGTTTAATTTTCTTGATATCAACAGTTCGTGAATATCCATCATGAGCATAGTGTCATGAGATGAGAATTTTTTTAAATGAAGAGAAAAAGGTGTCATTAAATTCCAAGACACCCTTGAAAGATATTCAAAAAAGGTTGAGGTCGCCATGTGAAAAAAATTAAATACTATGTTTGTGCTGGAGCAATATTTTATTTATTTTGGCTGTAAAACACTGATTTTTTCTCGCATCCCCTTTCCTCCCAACTTAAGTGTAAATGGAGAGCACTAGCATAGGATTAGGTATTAATGAGTAGAACCATTCAAAGTATGAGTAATCCTTAGGCCGAAATTCATTATGGTGAGATTTATAAGATTTCATCCAAGTGTAATCCGAGGGTACAATCTTATATTTAAGTATCAATGACTAGAACTATTCATGGTAAGTGTCACTCTCCCTTCGTTAATTGCCATCATAATGAAACACATAAGATACAATAGGCCTACCTGTCTAAATTATTAAAGAATTAGTTTTAACATGACTGTAAGATGAAATAAAAGAACCTTAGTGGAAAAATCCATAGTAGGAGTCATACCTTATGGTGAAATGTATAAGCTATCGTGCTTGTCTAAATGATTAAGGGAGTAGATGTGTAATTCCATCTGGATTGAAAAATTACTTACCTCCTGTTCGCATAGCGAGTTATAGGTTCAAGGTTTCTTCAGACTATCATTTATTGATTTGAGTCATACATCATATAGCACATTTGATTCTCCTTAATTGATCAACTTGATAAGAGTTATCAATACTACAAGATTTTCACTTAATAATAACACATTTGATCAAATTTCATTGGGCAAAGTCATGCCTCACACACTTTGATCAGACCATACATAATACTTTATTCGAGACATACAACATAGTTATTACATTGATTATTCTTCATTGGTGGTGCCATACTTCACAATTTATTTGAGTCATACATCATACTTATAATAAACTTAATCATCCTCTATTGATCATGCAATAATTCATACTTGTTAGCGTAATTCATTCTACTTAAAATACATATGATCAATAATCTTTAATTGATCAGAATCATGCTATAATGATATTTGCTCTTACATAGTATCATGCTTTTATGTTATTTGATCATCATTCATCGATCAGAACCATACCTCATGCTTACATGATATATTATCACTCTTCATAAGTCAGAGACATGATTATTGATCATAATTCATAACTATACATCATATTTATATGGTATATCACCATCCCACATTGAAAAGAGACATGATTGATATGTATACAATGTATTATTAGAACCGTATATCATACTTAAACGCTATATGATCGTTCTTTATTGGTGAGAGTCATGATTGATATTACACCATGTCTGATTGGAATAAAGCATCATAATTACAATTTGTAAGATCGCTCATCAAGACTGAAACTATTGATCATCCTTCATTTATCATGACATACTTCAAACTCAGTAAGAGCCATATGTAATACTTAAAGCAAATTTGATCATCATTCTTTGATTAAAATGATTCAAGATATACATTCTAAATTTGATCTTTGTTCATTATAAGCTTGTTCATTAACATATTCTGACCTGAGCTGTGTCTGACATACAGGAGATTTGAACCCTAAGCTTATATAGGTTAACATGCAGGAGTCCACATGTATCGAGAATTAGCTTCAATGAGATGTCTGAACTCAGGGATTGGACTTTGCTTGTACAAAATAAACATGTATAGGAAGGTGGTTCCTCGATTTCATTTAGCAATGTTTTAGAGAGATGAGTGGGTCAGACTAGCAATTTCACTTCGGTTAAATTAAATATAGTTTAATTCAATATTATATGTTATGCCATAATAATGACCCGTAAGGTCTTATACAACTATCTTATTAACTCCAACATAATGCAATCGAGAAAGCTAGTAATTTTATTTTTGGTAAATCCAACATGAATCAATCTTATAAACATCGCCATAATGTATTCAGGCAAGGTAGCTGTTAAAATTTAAGTCGTGAGCTATGCCTGTCTTATTAATTATAACATGATAGGGATTAGATTTATGAATAAAGAAGTATATTCCAAAGACTCCTCGGGTATACCCTATGAAAACCCTAAATAGCCAGTTCTAGGACAAACAGTAAAATGATTTCAGTTCTAGTAGACCAAGATACACACACACACACACACAAACAAACATATGACATTGCAAAGAGGGCCACCCATAGCAGACGCGGGGCTCAAAATTATCTCCAACCCGTCAAAAAAAATTAAAAACACTTTTTGTATGATTTTATTTAAGTAATTTGCACCTATATACAAATTTTCTGCCATATAAGGTACCAGGGAAATGCCCTGAAAGGTAAATCAATTTTAAAAATTAAAGATAGAAGCAATGCATTTATACATATATGGGTTAATTTCTCCCCATTCCTTAGTCCGATTTTCTTCCTCGACAAAATTTATCTGTATAAAGGTACATATACAAAAGGGCAAGCAAAAATTTCCCAACCCAGCTTGTTATTTTTCCCTTTGACACCTAAGCAAGCACTCCCCCCCCCCCAAATCATAGGGCCATATGCAGCTGCACCGTTTGCACACCCTTAAGGGCGGCCCTGATTGCAAACACACTTTTTTGGTTTCAAGAAGTCATGAAACTTTGACGTCCTTCAAAATCTCAAGTTCAATTTTTTGACAATCACAATACCTCCGCTCTCTGAGGGTTTGCTGAAAAGTAATGTAGTATCTTATCATAAGCTACAACAAGACACTATATTATTTACAATCATATCCCACTACAACTTAAACATTATAATATTCTAAACTCACTGAGCTCCATTCTACTGAGTATATCCCAAGTTGACTAGCTCCCAAGAACTGGTGATCAATGCTGGAGGCGCGAGAAAACTGGCCGGCCCAACACAGAGTATTCGCTAAGGCCGCAGGGAGATGTGATGTATAGCATTTCCGGTACTAGATGGTTCCACATGCTAAGAAAAATGTTCTGGGGCCTTCCAGGCCTTACTCGTCACATGTCCCCCGTTCACTATTACCCCTTCACCTCTCTTTTCTTTCTTTGTGTCTATCTTGTGTGAAACCCCTACTTTCCCCTTCTCTGAGCAAATAATATAAAGAGATCGGAGTGTGACGATGTCACAAACATGGGCGAATATAAACGATTTTAACGTCAAGTAATATGGGCCTGTACTCACCAACTGCCTGTTGGACGGTCCCACTCAACAGCTCGTCACGGACACACACACTCTCAAGAAAATCCCGACATACACTAAAGTGGGGCGAGAGTCTTCAGCCCAGCTGAGATTATGGCCCCGCCCACAAAGAAGATAATCGCTGACTTGGTTCAAGCAGTTTCCGGTTCTCCTAAATTAAATGTTATTAGCGCTATCTATAAGTTCCCAGAGTTACCCCTTTTTCCCACCTCGAGCGCTGCTCGCCTCCTTTCGTTTGTTTTCCCTTTCCCTTGGATTCCCCCTATCTGAGGAAGAAATCGACGCTCAGAAATGGTATAAAATAGACTGTGTTTTAGCTCTTCACTAACTATACCACTGGCTTTGCTAAGGTGAGGGTGCTGGCTTACGTCTCTTCTGAGATTATTTGTCATTATTCAAAATTCCTTTTGGGCGATATTATCGGGGGGAACTATTTTCCTAAATTACTGTTTGGGCTTAACTTCCATAAATTTTAAGAATTAATAGCCAGAGCTATTATTTATGCTTATTAGTGGGGATTACTCCACCTAGATATCATTTTTCAATTTTCAGAATTCCATAAATTTAATTTACTTTATTGATGATGGGTTTTTAAGTGGTATATCCACGGGTTGCTTGAAAGTAGCTTTAGATTTTTGTCAGCGCACTCTAGGTGCTTACTTTTCTCTTACCTTAACCAGTAAAACTTGGGGTACATTTAACGAGGTTGTAAAACTATATTATTGTATGAAACGTAAATTTAAATAGTGCCTTTGGTGCTTTTATATTTTGTGTTAGGCATAAATGTTCTTCATTACGTTATGTTAGCGCAAGTTGAGTTAAATTGCTATTGGCAACCTTTATTAGACTTTAAACGATGACAACAGCCACCTACGGCGTGTTTGAATATTAGGTTTTCATATTGCTGTATCTCTGATCTTTAGATTGAGAGCATGGCTCCATATTTAAAGTTAAATGATCATGGTATGTTGTGTATATGTTAAATGTGTAGGTTTCTCGTCTCTCAGACGCCATGAACAGTAATATATTGTATAGAATTCACCAAGCGGGAATATTGTTACAATGAACAATTAAAATGTATAGGTTGTTCTAGCTTAATAATCTTAATGTTTGTGGAGAATTAAACAGATAGGTTGTTCAAACTTAGCTATAGCCGACATTTATGAAGAGTAAACAGAATGTTTATAGACTGTTGGTCTTGCCCATTGCCTGTTTCGTAATGCATAGAAGCGAGAATTTTGCTTGTTTAAAGTCAATTATTTTGTTACTTACGAAGCATAGAATGTATAGCTTATCTAATCTTAGCTTTGGTCCGAATGGAATATTTGCAAGCAAATATTAAACTAGTTAATACCATTAGCCTTTGTTTTGTGTGAAGTTGGATGTATAGGCTGTTTATGCTTAGTTTTGGGTAGTTATGGAAAGTATAAGAGTTGATATTCTGATAGAGTTAGATTAACTGTTTGTGGTTTTTACAGACATGTCTCAGATATTTATCTTATAACTAGTTAGAACTTAGCTTTATATTGATAATATGCTGAGTGATAAATATATAGCTTATATGAACATAGACGGTTAGAGTTTATGCAAGGACTCTACAAGTTAATATCTCAAGATATTAGTAAAATCAATGAACCATACATATGAACCTTGGAACTTGGTATCCGCGGGTCGGATCTTATTTAGTGAATCATGAACAAAACCTTAACTTTAAATTTAACTTAATGACCATTAGGTCATGTTCTTTACTGAGTAAATCTTGTTTTGAATAATGTTTCGCAATATTGATCACTACATTTAATAGTACTATGTACCATTTATTATTGTTACAATTAATAAATCTGTCCATGTTATTCTCTTGTATCACTTCTACCCTCCAGCACTCTTCCGGGGTTAATAAAGAAGGGGGTAAAAGATGGTACAGAAGGACTACTCACTCTTGGCAGGATATAGATATTGGGCACATCTTTGTGTTCAAATAAAATGTAAGAAATAAATTAAGTTTTAGATTTTGTATGTCTTAATTCTTTTTCGGCCTTAATATGTTTAATATTCAGAGTCCTTCCGACTTGTGGAAATTGTAAATATGTTTAATATTCGGAGTCCTCCCAACTTGTTGAAATTACAGTAATAATTTCAGGATCCTTCTGACAAGGAAAATATGTTTAATACTTTTGGAGTTCTTCTGACAAGTATGTGGTTTTTTTTGGAGTCCTTCTGACTTATGGATAGTGGTAATAATATTGTGATCTAAATCCCTGAGTCGTTTTCAACTAATCATATCCCTTGTTTATAAATAAAACTTACATTCATCTATTTAACTTCTGACATGTTGACTTCTACTCTTATTTAACTAAATATTCTCACCTTCCTGGTAATATTCTTTAATCCTTTTTTTATTGTTGGTAACACAATAATGCTGAATGAGTTCCGTGGAAACATGAGCATATATATTATGTAATAATATATACTTTTGGGTGTCCTATCTGCTCACTCTGCATTTATTCTCCCCTTGTTTTATTACTTTATAACTTTGTATGCCCGCCTTTGTTCTGGAGGACGAAAAGGGGCTACAGTAATAAAGGGCTGAAGTTGGATACATCCAACAGAAAAATGCCTAAATTGAAAACATTTACTTTCCAAAACTGAAGAATATATTGAAATTTTCACCGAATATGATCGTAAAGATTTAGTTTTAAGCTAAAATGAAAAACTTTGAGAACTGATAAAATTTTGTATTTAAAATATTTGCGGAAACTCATTTGTTTGGATGTTTCTAGCTAATAAGTTATATATTTTATAATTTGATCAAAAAGTCTGACATTTCTAGAGAATACTTGAAAGACCTAGATTTTTATATGCTTGAATCCCTGAATAACTTGTAAAATGGACTATCTAAAGTATTTGGCCAACTAATGGATGCACCCAAGACTTTTTTTTTCATCAACTTTCCTTATTTGTAAGCCCATCTTATTATGCACTTGGAAACATGATTTAGAAACTTTGTTTGCAAACACATACAAATGATATTGCTCCGATATTTTTTTTCCCTGGAAACAGTTTGTGATATGATTGAAAACAGTTTGGAAATAAATTTTTGTTTTTCCTTTGATCTTTCCAAAGAGGAAACAATATTTATTGTAATACATTTCAAATGGGTTAAAAGAAACACATTTTTTGTGTCTAGACGTAATAGCAAACATTGTCGATGACAAGCAGTGTGTGGCAATATAATTCTACTGGTCACATAGAACACATCAGTTCCTTATTTTCCCGTTTTGTTCTAATTTGTCATGTCTTGGACAAATGAATGTAACTTAAACTGATATATATATATATATATATTATACCAATACACTGTTGAGGAATGTGACAAATGAAGACTACAAAAATTGTTTGGAAAATTGGATGCTTTAAATGGAAGTTGTAAAAGGTAGTTGAATTTAAAAAAAAGTTAAAGGTTCTCTGTCTGCATTTTTGTAGAGAAAGTAAAAAAATATTTAAATTTGATGAAGTTGCAGAAAACAATGTTTGATCATTGACGTATGACCGCAAAAGAGTAATTGTTTTAAAATGTTTGCAGACAATGTATCTTTGTTCCCAGGTAACTAAATAGTTTTGTGATCAAATAGCTGCTAAGGGTGATGCAAGAGATATGCATGCACTGTAAACTAAGTAGTTGTCTGCATTGGCGATTTTTTTCTTTTAGTAGGCAATGGACAACACAGAAGCCTCATGTATAAGTGCTTTAGTCCCAAGAAAAAGTAAAGATTGATGCAAAAACCAATATTGGGTGCACCCAATAGTTAGCCAACTACTTTAAAATTATCAATTTTACAAGTTATTCGAGAATTTGATACATTATAAAGGAAAGTTTTTGGAATACTTCAGAATGAGTATTGGGAACGTTGGTAGTTTGTTAGTGCTTCTTGATCAAAGAATTAGGTACAAAAATACTCAGTTACAATGTATGTATCATCACAAGAAAGATTGGTTGTAACAATAATGTATGAAATATTTTCATATACCCACAAACAATAATATTTGATTTCAAACAAGTTCAATTTAGAATGTAGCGTAATTATTTAACTCTTCACAGAGTTAATGAATAATAATTGTTAAAATGAGGAAGTTTTGTTAGTCCCTTGATGTCCAATAATCGGTATATAACCAAGTTAGAACAGTATTTTGAAAAATTCAATGTGTCTGTTATTGCCATTACCTATTAAACTATAGATTTATATTTGTTGTGTTAATTTTGTTTTTTTCAAATTAATGTCAACTGATTGCCAATGAATTTCCTAAATATCCTACCCACAGGTTGTGTACAGTGGGCAAGAGCTTCATTTACTTCCATTACTTCTCTTCAGGTGTGCCACAACTGGGACATTTATCTCCATATTCACAGGATACATTTCATATTACTTCAGTTGCCGACATAACTGGTGCCTTTATCGCCACATTTATACAAGACTTTTCCTACTACCTCAACTTCCTCTAAGTTCTTCTTCATCCCTACCCATTAGTTTAAATATAAGGATAGCCCAAAAGAAATGTAAAAGGGCGAGCAAGGGGGGAAAATAAGATAGATTAGTTTATTTATATAGGAGATTTAAGGAAAATTAGCTTAGTGTGGTTATATGATGATGAGACCTATGCATAAGCTTATTTACTTATTAATTTAGTATGTGATAAGATCATATATTAGAAACAAACTTGTATAACAATGTGCTTCAGCAACTATAAAAGGGTAGAGGACTCACCTCTGGAGAGTGGATGATTCATAAGGATGGCAAGTGGACATTCATCATCATCGAGGATGTACTCGCGGTTGTTGGTGCCATGGTACTCCTTGCTTTCCCCGCTGTCTGCTGCTGTAGCTGCATTCACCTGCAAGCATGAACATTCAACAGCAATGATTAATTAGTCAAGATAACAGTGGGAAGCCACAAAGAACTTAATTAAGCTCCAAATTGTTAGGATTGAGAAGTTTATTACATATAATTTATAAATAACTTTGTAATTTTTTATTAAAAAAATTTGATCAAAGGTGATTTTTACCATTGAGTGGGCACGCAGGCTATACATTAAGCTTGTATAGTTTGGTTTGTTGGTAACAAAGCGGTTGGGTTTTGAATCCTGTCTGAGTGTAATGAGTGATTTTATAAATGTGTCCCACCCTCCCTAAACATAAATGTGGGTGCATTTCCTTTAAATCCTATCTTATTTTATCCTTACCCCATCATAGTAATTAAATGTGGATAACCCAGATTGATAGTAAGACTCTATGTAAAAAAATAAATAGAAAAAGATATTTGCCATCATAAACCTGTGTATCACTAAACAAGCAGGCTTAATGTACAGCTAAAGCTACTTAAATTCAAAGTTTTGTGGGTCACTGAATTAAAGACACAGGTACCCTTCGTCTACAATTTAAGGTAGCAACTTATACTGAATTTAATCAATATGGTATTGCTTATACAGGGTTCCTACAGTATTTGAAAAAAAAATTCTCCCTGACTTTCCCCGACTATTTTCCCCAAGTTCCCTTACCATCTTCTCACAAAAAGTCCACTATAATTTGATGGTACTATTCAAGTGAAAATATTAATTTAATTACATTTATTTCAGCTTCCTCCCCTACAGCCGACCTTGCCTCACCTCTCATGGAAGAATAAGAAAGAAGACGTCTTGCCAATCAGTTCAGGGAAAATGATGGAAAAATAACTTCTGCAATTGTTTTGCAGAAAGCTAGTTTACACTTCAGGAATGGATCACAAGCTGCTCTTTTCAGTATCCCTACAGGTTTGGTTTTAGGAAGCTTTTCTTCTTTGATAAACTTAACAACATGGTCCCAAATTTGTAATGCCCTTTGAAAGCATGTTGCATTCTCTAACCACCGCAGACCACAGAACTTCAAAGGAAAAGTTGTACACCCTGTCAACTGGGTAAACAATGCTCAATGAGCTGTAGTCGGTGAACAGGTAGTACATGTGACGCAATAAGCAATTTATATCCCAATTGACAGATTCCACTCCTGTTCACAAGGAACCATGAACAACAAGAAGCCCAACTCTCCTCATATTTAGCAAACTACATACTTCATTGTCTGTGACAGATTTGTTGTGTTCCTGAAGAAGTGTTATAAACTTTAAATTGACATTTGGGCCATCCATTGACACTTGTATCAACTTAGAGAGTGGAAGAGGAGAAATACCATCCAAGAAATGCTTCTATCGAAAAAAAACACTGTCCAAGCAATGACTGACGACTTTATGATTTTCCTTGTACCAGAATCTGAATATAGTGTCCATTTGCCCTCTTTGAATAACTTTATTCAATGCCTCATCAAAACAAATTACAAATTTGTTACATGATTTAGGTGGTCCAGTAAGTTGTTTTGAAAGAATGGAGCCAAGCCATGCACAATGAAATATGCAGCCTTGCCTTCACCAAGAGTAAAGGCACTGACAATGGAACATTCAGGAAACATTGTTGTGCCTCATTGTTCAGTCGGCCCTTGTCTCTTTCATCCGCACTTGCACAGCCACCCATCTCTCTACTGCCTGGACCGTTCCACAGTCCATGTCTTCGAAGACGTCCATGACGAGTTCACCTCTATACACAGCACCAAAGAGAACTCCTGTCTCTATTGGCTCGCGTGATGGTCACTGTCTCTCAAGTTTGCACCCACCAATGGGAAGCCCCTGTTTCTCCCATTGGACAAGGCCAGGCAGCAGTGGGGGGTGTTTAATACGGTGATTCCTCGGTCAGAGGTCAGTCAGCCTTGGTCAGTCAATGGTGACCCACCTGGGTGCACCACCCATACGAAAGAGCTTATTAAATTGTCTTATGTCACGAAAGAGCAATTTGTTTAGCCCTCTCTCTCTCTCCACCATCACCATACCTCCCACCACGACTAACGTTGCCGGAATATCCTTCCGTTCCACCACAACTATCGTTGCCGGAACACACTCGCCGACCTTTTTCCTACCCACGCGTGTCTGACCACGTCACTGTCGTCAACTACATAAACCAGTTACCCTCAAAGTCGAAGGGATGGATAACAACATCAACTAAAAATGTGTATTAAATTATTGCACAAAGTGAAATACATTTTATTGTCAACAACTTGCAAAGTCCAAATGACTCCCACCTTATTTATATTATCTTTCATAACAAAAGTGTTAGAGTTTCTTCGAGCCACTAGACTACTTTCACTTTTGGCAACACCTTCCTTCTGTGGTTTTAAAATTTCCGATGAGACTGAAGTGTGACATGAATTGTCATTTCCCTGATTTTCCCTGACTTGCCCTGACAGTTTTTTGTTTCCCTGACGTTCCCTGACTTTCCAGACCGTAGAAATCCTGTTATAATATAAGGTCATAGTGTAATTCTTCAAGACAAGACTGCTACCTTTCAGGGTAAATTGAGTACATTCCATGAATAATATACAAGGTGACTCGGTGAAAATAAATATTGTAACCGTGTATAGTAAGTAAAAGGTAAATTTAATAAAATACTATAGATTAAGACTTAAATTTGAACACATAATATTAAAATAATATTTTGTATTAAAAAAAATTAAACATTTACTAATGTCAAAACAAGATTGTATTGGATGTTTTTAAAAATTGAGTATGTACATAGCCAACTAGTATCAACTATTTCAAAACTAATCAAATAACAATAAGGTGCAGTTCATCTGTTTTTATATAATACTTAGAAAAAACCTATTCAATTTAGAATATAAGTGAAAATAATTTCAATTTTAGTTCATCATAGTCCTGAAGAAAAAAAAAATTGATGATAGCAACATTTTGCTGTACAATATTCTCAATATTTGTTCCACCCATGTTACCCAACTATTTCCAAAGATAAAGCATTAAACAAACAGTGCAGTTGTGAGTTGTCTGAGTATTAAGCTTACCTTTACCAATTACATTATGGCAAAATCTTAGAATATACACCGTAGTGGAACCGAGCAAAGCAAGCTTGTTATCTTTGGCTAGTGAAGTGTACATAGTGAGTGACACAAGCTCAATGCAAACATAGCAATAAAAGATCCAATAAAAATGAATTATGACCACAAAAGGGATCACATGCGTGACATGATAATTATGTACTGACTAAGGTGGTGATTCATGTGCCCCTTAACATTGTTTAGCTGTATTATGTTACTCGGCCAGAGAGTAATACCAGTTTAGGATTAAAAACAAAAATTAATACTTAATGTTTATAATGTGAATTTTTAATATAACATAGCTTAAGCTACTTTTCAACATAGTTTTAACCAAGATTTATTCACTTGTCATATTGTGTGACGAGCTTTTGCAAGCCTTCATTGTGGACATCTACTGCCAGCCCAACTAAATAATTATTTAACTGCATCCTTCACTTCTTCATCACTTTCCAATTATATTGTTCCATCACTTGGTGCCAATTCTGAATTGTACACTGGATGAATCAAAACTTCCCAAACAAAATCTTTAAGAAGTTTCTGTGTCTTGTAAACGGTATATAGGCATACATTTCCATGAAGAAGCACCATAACACTTGAAATTAGGCCGAGTCGTCTGTTTTGAATGGCCCGATTTTGTCCCATATTGTTGTGCAATATGCTTCTGCATTTATCATAGTGCCTTTAAGAATTAAATAAACAAGCAAGAAACCTCTTTAGTCCTAAAAAAGTGTGGTCATGATGTTCTGGTTGGAAAGTGTGTTTGAATTTCATTTGTTTCTTCAGTAGTCGAGGACGATGCCATTTCATTGACTGACACTAATATTCGTGAACATATGTCCTCCCCTAATTAAACATTCGACACCATCTTCTTACAGATGATTGATCCAATGTATTCTTACCATACGATGCCATAATTTGATGAATGTCACGAAGCCAGACATTTTGTGCATTTGAAAATTGAATAAACAGATTTCACTTAACTATAGATAGATTATCAATTTTTCCATTCATTTTAAATGCTCACAAAAATTATAAAACTGAAGCTATTGGCGCAAACTTGCGTGGAACAAAGCCAGTGGGTGACTGAGGTTGGGTGCCAGTCATTGACATACCTGTGCGCTGTGTACAAATTTGTATTACTTTCTGGACGACCCTCGTACATACAAGTTATGGGCAATATAAGCCATGTACAGGTGGATCCAGACAACTGCATTTGTAAGTTAATAAGAAGGAGCAAATATTTTTGACAGTCACCTGCTCAATATTGGGTAAATCAATTAAATTCATTGTGGAGGTTGATCAAATATCGAGTGTTACCTGTTTTTGAGAAAATTTCAAGAAACTGTGTAGTTTTCTGTATCAAGAGGAAGTGACTTTATTATGTTTAGTGGTTCAGATGTTAATGAACCTAAGCGGTATTGAAATTTACCTACATAAGTTAAGAGAGGTATTGTTGTGTATAGTCAGTCACCTCATAAAGACTTGAATAGGTTAACCACTGAGTGGGTTCACCTAAGAATTGTTTTGGATTTACTTTAGGTAGTTTTTACGTTTGAAGTGACATGTGAAACAGATTGTTTAGTTTCATTAAGTCGCTCACTTGTGGCATAAACAGAAGAAGAAACTAACATATTCACAATCATTGAATACTAACATCCAAATCAGCAATTTCACTTTGTAAATCTTCTATCTTCTCGGAATTATATTCTTGAGCTGGGGGTGTCATGTTATTTAATTTAGACAAGGATGTGTCAAATTCGGCCTTTTTAATGCTGGATACTCTACTAATATTGCTGCTCTTTTGGACTTGAAGTAACGTTAAAGTTTCTAATCTATAAGGAGTTTCTAATTGATAGTGTATTGTAGTAAGCCTTGAGTTAATGTGTGCTGCTTGTTACACAAAGCTTGAATACTTACCTCATCTTGAATTATATTGAGTCATGAATTAAATAATAATAATAATAATAATAATAAATTATTTTTTTGTGGATTTATTAACTTATTTGTAAGAGTGTATTTTCAAATAATTAACCAGTAATTATGAATATTATTTGTCTCAATATTTAAAAAAATTAGAGTAAAAGTATTTTGAAACTGTCCATCCAATAATTCTTGGGATGTAGGCTACTGTCCAGTTGTAAAAAGAGAGTTATTGACTTCAGACCTTAGTTTAGAGCCTAACAACTTTTTGAAGAGAAGTACAAAACAAGAGGGCTACGAAAATTAAAAACATTAACAACGGATGTTTGTCAAGGTGATACTTATTTTTAACAATAAAACAAAAAATATTAAGCTAAAAATGAGTAGTACATTGCTTTGACTTTGAATATTTACTTCACAGTTCACATGTTGATTAAATTTAGTTATTATTAAAGCAGCATATTTGAGAGTGAAATCTAGTTCTTGGAACAAGTTATTAAGTGTTAGTCTTTCTAGCAGCAATTCACAAACTTAAGAGTATATATCTTATATGCACCACAGTTTCAAAATACTTTATTATTACAGATCCTGAGAAGAAATTGTTTAGAGTTTATCATTTTATATAATTGTTTATTTTGGTGGACTTTAACAATAGTATGGTACAAATGTTAACTAAATAACAAGAATTAAATTTTCTATCTTATGTATTTAAAAACATTTTCATCCAAAGGTTTGAGTGAGAAAGATAAAAATGTTAATGATAATGTTAAAAATTAAAACATTCTTTAACGTTGTGTGGTCCTACTTGGGTATTGTGATCTGATAATGAAGATTAAGATTCACACACATAATTAATAAATATTTTAGACAGGGATTATTTTATAGAAAAGGGGAGGAGCTGCATAGGGTGCCAAACGCAAATGAGATAGGGAGGTTGAACCATGGTGAGAATCCATGTCCACGTTTGCAGACTAAAGAAAAACCGGCATAAAAACATAACACAGCAAAATGTACCACCCTAACAAAAATAAATTAATATAAAAGAGCAGAAGACAGAAAAATGTGATACATAAGTCAAATAATAAATAAATACAATAAATATCTAGTTAAGTAAACAATAAATTAATATCAAAATAATAAAATATAAAGAAATAAGTACTAGCCGATGTAGTTTAATCATGTTCATTTGGGCATGCATGGACACGTGTGTTTAGTCCGACACCTTAGCTCAGTTGGTAGCATGTCTCTCTACTGAGCTAAGGTTCTCGGGTTCAATTCCTGACATGGCCAAAAAATGTATCATTGATGAAATGTGGGTTTATCCTTTTACAGTGGTGAATTAACAGCCGAGGGCTGGATGCTGTGTCTATTCTAGATTTAAATTAGCTTGTAGGCCGTTTGTCGATATAATCAGTCGGTTTCAAAAGTGCAAGTTAAATACCTCAAATAAAGGAATAGAATGTAATTTTTTTTTGTTTCTTGCACGAAGACTTGAAGATCATGCAAATGTGTCAAAACTAACTGTATACTATTAGCAGCTTATGCAGCCTTCTAACTGAGAAAAGGAATTAATAAGAAGTCTTTAGTAAAATATAACAGCTTTAAAATTTATTAATAATTTTTTATTTAACTCAATACTTTTGAACACTAATTTTTCTAATATAATTCATGAGTCTTAACACTTTTGACAATTAATATTCAATTATTCCTTTAGCATCATCTAAAACAAAATATAATATTAATATATGGGTTGATTTAAAAATATACTTCACATGGAATACTACAAATTCAATTCCTGTGCCTTTTTATTTTGTAAATTAAATTTTTTATGACTGTCATTTTTCAGAAGCTTTAAAATCACTTAAACCCAAATCTTTAAAGATTTCCAAAGGTTTTCCATGAATTAAAGTCAAAGACAAAGGAATGTTATTGACTCTAGCACGACAAACCCATTCAAATGTCACATTATCAAAAGCTTAGTGATTGGTTTTATGGAAATGCTTTTTTCCCATTAACTGCTGTACATTTTTAGATAAAGATTTAAAAATTTCCTTTTTATTTTTCAGAAGTTTACTGGTTTGGGTTTTATCCAAGTTAAACTTAGTGGCAAAATCATGAACACTTAACTTTTCTTTCTAACACACTCTAACAGCTTATACTTTGTCTTCCAAAGTTAAATGGGGTTTTCTCCAAATCAAATCTAGTGGAAAGATCAGGAACACATAGCTTTTCTTTCTCAAACACTTTCACAACTTCTACTTTGTCTTTCAAAGATAAACAATTACATTTTTGAGCCATTTTAATAACCAATTAATTTAATGTACCCCTTTAATAACATTTCTATTTGAAGAATCACAAGTGCACAAATTAAGAGTGCACAAGTACAGACATAGCATTTTGAAACCCTGCTTATAACTTGCAAGGAGTGCAAAGTATGATCCTGTGTAGGCTATTTCAGAAACTTTCACTATGAGGGGGAAAGCAGGACTGCTCACACTTCACTCAAGACAATGGAAGTGATTATAGAGAAATAAAGATGTTATCTTGCTTAGGGGCCGGTCATGTGTGTGCGGGGATAGAGGGGGGGGGGAAGGCTCTAATGTCTACATGTTGTTACATGGGAAGAGGGTGGGAGGGGGTAGATCAAAGTATTACATAACACAGATCTTATACTCAAATTATAATGTTCAAAAATAAAATTATTGTTCATGTTTTCATCTTTGATAAACATACTTATAGATAACTTCTGAATATCTGTGGCGTTGAAAATTCAAGTTTAGCAATTACTTTTTGTTTATAAATATTTTGTATGCACTTAGGTGGCATTGTCTGCCCGAGACTACGAACGCCAAGCACATTAGACAACAGATGTTTTCATGCATGCCAGTGACATGTTTATGCTCACAGCACATGTTTAGACTTGTCCTATCTAATGACCCCCTCACGTTCCTTTAGTTGGATAAAGGCTGTCTGTCAAAGCGGCCTTTATTTATCAGTATAGTTGAATTTGAGTATAATTTAGACTCCTACTGCACATTCATTTACATAGGCCATGAATAATCGCCTGTGTTTGTACAAATACAAAAATAATTTCTTCAAAAAGAGGAGACTTGTTCATTGCTTGCGTATAAAAAGCGATATCCAGAAAAAAAACCCGTGGAAGAGTCTTAAAAAGATGTTGTAGTGAAATGGAATGAAGCAAAAGTATATAATTTATCTTAAGGCAAGTTTGAGGAGCCCATCAATAGCGTTATTTCTCGTACCAGCAGCATGATATGGAAAGTAAAGCTTCAAATATCATTAATTATATTCTGAAAATTGAAAAATGACACCTGGACACGGGAATCGAACACGTGTTCAGGTGTCATTTTTCAATTTTCAGAATATGATATCTAGGTGGAGTAATCCCCACTAACAAGCATAAATAATAGCTCTGGCTATTAATTCTTATCATTAATTATGTTCAAAGGGTAGGTGTATTTAAGACTACTTCCTTCTGATAGATATCTGTGTGTATGTATATAAATGCAATTATTATACAGCCGCTACAATGGATGCATGGTCTAAGACTCTTAAGTTGTCATTCTCTTAGTAGACTAAACGGCCGATGATGAGGAGATGGCGTTCGAATACAAGTCAGGTCTACTGAGGATTGCTTTTCCTAAATAGTTTCCCACTATCACTCCATGCAAAAGCTGGTAGATTTTCTCCAACAGAGGCCAGTGAATTTAGTTAGGTCAAACTTTTCTGAAGTATAATAATTTTGTTAAATAATTAATGTTATCAGAAACTTATCCACAATTCATGTCAAAATACAAATATTCTATCAATAATATTATTAATAGTATTTTTGTTAGTTACGTTTTAAGCTTTTGAGTTACTTCTATTTTCTAGTTAGCCACATATAATCAATGGTCCAGATGACTAAGATTTATTGTAAAACGAACTTTTGTAGATTAAATAGCAACTGTAGAGCTGCACTAACCTGCACTAAGCAATAGTTGTGAGGATCCATTTCCTTTTCCAGGCCATATTTGGCAAGCATTTCCTTAACAACCTGTTGTGCAGTGTCACGAACAGACAATAGCAAGGTCTTGTAAGGGACATCTTGACAGAGAGATTCCCCATAGATCTTGAGGGTTCCACCAGTGTCAGGCCCACCGTCTTTACTGCGAAATTGCTGTAGTTTTCTTTCAAGCTTCTGTTGCCGTCGGCGGCGCATCACTGCCTCAGGATTTGATATGGACCGTGTGAAACTAGTTTCAGGCAATTCTGAAACACATAAAATTGTTATGTGTATAATTTACAACAGGGAGCTGAACCAGAACCAATAACCGAAATAAATATATTTTTAAGGAACCAGAACAGGAACCTAAAGGTTTGCTTAAGAACTAGAACCAGAATTGATATACATTTAGGTTCATAAAAGCTCTTATTGATTCTTAAATAATCATAACTTTTATAAATAAAAATTTTAATTGAATTTTATGGTCTTCTCACTTTAATTTTATTTTATTTTGATATAATTTATTTTTCCTTTTCTCAGGATTTTTGTCAAGGCATAATATATTTATTTTCTAACGGGATTATGAAGTTGTTAATAAGCACTTTGACTAAGCACTAATGAGAAGTGATTAGTGTCACAATGTGTAGGATTTTATTACCTTACTCTTTAGCTCAAAAGCTTAGGAAGCTATATTTGGCTTTAAGGGACAACCAATACGTCTACCAGTTTACAAAGAGAAATAAAAAGCTGGTGAGGGGTCATGGATTGTAAATCCTGTTACTGAGCCTTCAAATATATAGTTAGAAGTAGTCCAAATAATATTTTCATCGTGGTGAGTGCAAAAGTTATTTATTGTTTGATTACTAGCTAATCATTTGGATAAATTTTTATATATGAGATTAAATTAATATTATCCAGGGTGGAATTTCTTTAAGTATGACAGAGACAGTGACATTAACTTATGGCGTCAACAAATACTGAAAATACTTTAAATATACTTGAGTTTATAGTTGATAATGAAAATACTGGAATATAAACAAATTTTGAATTAAGTGTCAGAAATATATTTCATAAGCCACTTTGCACTAAGTTAAATGTTGGCTACGGCGGTTTCCATAAATTTATATTCAAAATACAGTTCAACATAAAATGAAGGAAGAGGCAAAATTGTCAATTCAGTTAAATGTTATATTACTGGTCTAGGGGGCCTGGTTGTTAAGTTAATTATATATAACAATTATTTTGGTTCTGAATTACCAATAAGCAGCATTAGCGCTTTGAAACTGATTTGAACTGAGAAATAAAAGAATAACTTTTTTTTAAAGATTTGAGTCTCAAATACAATATTTTATATAATCCTCAAATTTTGAATATCCTTATGGATTCGAGGTATTGAGGGTTTGAGGATTCTAAGGTCACATCCCTAGTTAACATACTAATTTTTAATCATGTTCTAATGTCTATTATCTTTATAATGTCCATGAATTTCTTTTCCTGATTAGTATTTTATTTTCGTTTGTTTTCCATTAAGGATTCTGTATCTTGCTTATTCAGTATTATTATAGAAAATACATTGTTAAAAAAAATTACTGTATGTGGAAAGGTTTGACTATCGGGGCATGGGGTAGGTAATTCAAACAATTGTAATATATATTTGTGTATCTGTGTATAAACACATATGGATGTGTTTTTTTAGACATTAGGTTTATACAAATAAATTAAATTTATTTCTAAAACACAGAATATTTGTTTCGATCAACGATATAGTTTTATTTTAGGTTTTTTTATTTGATTCAATGCAGTTGAATATTCTCTTAGTAAAAATATTTACAAATTCTGAAAATTGAAAAATGACACCTGGACACGGGAATCGAACCCGGGACCTCTGGCTTAGTACGCCAATGGCCAATGGGTTCGATTCCCGTGTCCAGGTGTCATTTTTCAATTTTCAGAATATGATATCTAGTGGAGTAATTCCCTAATAATAAGCATAAATAATAGCTCTGGCTATTAATTCTTAATATTTACAAATGACGGATCTCAACTTAACTTTCACTCATTTTATGTTTTTGCAATAGGGATGCTTTGGGTCTGATAGCTATTTATATATACCAGAATTTTAAAAAAATATTAAAATATACTGGAATTTCAAAAGTGATGTCCAGTCGACACTCTGTCAACATTCACATTAGGAGGGCTCTTGAGGTAAAGTATATAGAAATATATAATGTAGCTCAGTAAACTAATTTGCTTAGTTTTGGTGTACATACAAATTAGGACAGCAAGAAAGTACTGTATTAATATATTAAATTAAATATGTTTGAATTGAGATTTAAAAAAATGCCATCACAAAATTTTAATTGCCCACTATTCAAGCCTAAAATATTGTTTTTGTACATAAACATGGTGAGAAACATATTTTATAATTTTTATTATAACAAATTAAGTATAATCAAATTCAAAATCTCCTTATCTTCACAAAATAGTAATTAGCTGGTTTGGCTGCATAAAGCTAACAGTAGAAAATTCAATTTGTATGTTTTTTCATTTGAAAATGAGATGAAACTCTTTTGAAAGATTATAACTTATTTGATTTATCTTTTAAGTTGTGGTTGACAAAATTCTATTTAAAAAAATCTCCTTTTCGAATAATAAATAAGTTGTGCAATTATTTAGCTTAAGAATTATTATAGTGCATTGCATTTGTTCTATAAATACATTTTATATAGTTGCAAACTACTGAAATTTTGAATATATTGACTCCCTGGTTTTCAAACACACAAAATTTTCAATATTACCATTAATGTAAATGAAAGTATGTTCGCATCTGTAATGTTTGTTAAGTAATTGTACATAAATTCCCACCATGCCCATTCTCCAAAGAATACTGGCTTATTAAAACATAAGAGCCGTGATCATTTTAGTAATCATGCCATGTGCCAGGCAGGTGCATCAACACAGCATCAAATATACCACATTCCTTCATAACTCAAACAATTTCACCATTCAAATTTCAAATATGAATAAAACCAGCCTGAAAGTTTAAGCCACCACTTTAACCTAGAGATTTAGTCTAAAATATGGCAACTCACATATACACTTTATTTACCGTGAAAGGTAGCAAGCTAATCTTGACGGGTCAAATTATGGTGCAGGGGCATAATGTAAACAGTCAAGGTAAAACTGCCATCGTTTAGAGAAACCAATAGCACAAGGTGAGGCTGATTTTTTCTCTTAATGGGGTGATAAGCCTATTAGTGGGGTGAGAGGGTGACACACGTTTATGCTCAATTGTAAACACCAGGACTACTATCAGATTATTTTCAATCAATGTCTTAAAACATATTTCACCATAAATATTTGAGGTTGCACAACATCATAAGATAAGATTACAGAAGGTAAAAAAATTTCTTAAGTCTAAAACTGCAGTCAATATGATCAGGTGATTGATTCTTTCTTGGAATTTGATGCTTTTCTTAAATTATACAGCCTAGCACAGGATTGGTGAACCAAAAGAGAATTTGTGCCTAATTTGTCAATAATTTTTAGGGAATGTCTTTTGCGTGCCTTTATAATATCAAAATGGAATATTCGATCTTTTCTTCATCATTTTTAATTATAACTATGTATTATAATTTTTACTTCATATATTAAAATTATGATATTATACATATTTTTGCTAGCATCACGTAGTACAATCCGTTGGTGCTGATGCCACTTACTCCAGCCAAGCATAATAAATTAATAAGTTTGGATTTTACTTTTAATATTTGAAGAGCACATTAAAAGTCATAATTTCAGGTTTTCATATTTTTTCTAGAAATACTACCAAATTATAAAATGTAATAAATCAATATAGATAATACACCACAAAAAAATTAATTAAATAATTTCATATGAATACACATGTTTAGTAATTTTTGTCTAACAATACAAGCTTAAAATAAATCAAAATGAAATTGTTAGATCCCAGATATTACTGTGGTATTCATCATCATATTTTAGTGGATTCCAACAAAAAAAAATCATTTTATTTGTTTTCCTATTTGAAATAAAAAATAAATAAGGTAATGAACATATTGATATATGTATGTGTGTTGCGAGCTGGTTTGTGGATTTTAAGAAAATTTGAGATGCATAAAGCTAATTATAAAGATATCTATGAGTTTAAAATTATCATCTCTGGGACTGCATCAATAAGCACAAGGACAAAGGTGTCAGCCTTGTCTGGTCTTGTGTGTCAGTGACCATCATGTTCAAGTAGGAATCCTGATCAGGTGTAATCATTTTATTTTTATCCCTTAATGGTTTCTCACTCTCCTTTCATGTAAATAAAAATAAAATTTATCTAAATTATACCATCTTCTTCCAGTGTAAATATGTGGATAGCCCAGACAGGTAGTAAGATGGTGTGCATGTTAGGATCGCCCAATAGGGGCCATAGATAATCTAGGTAAAATAAGTGAAATATTTCTGATATGTTTGATGCTATTAAGGTATTACAATAATATCAATTAGTATATTATTACATTACTATCAATTTAGTCTGGCTATCAGAAAATATAACTTATGTGTTCTAACTAGCAAAAAATATTTTGAAATACAGTAAAAGTGGTTCAGTGAACCTTGACTAACAATGTTTATATGACCCACCTCGGTGGCCACATAGTTTAAGGCATCACTCTTTAATTAGACTAGATTGCCATTAACAGGGAGATCAAAGTTCAAATCCTGGTCGAGTGTACTGAAGATTGTTTTTACAAAATGGTTTTATACTCTCCATGCAAATCAGGATACACCTCATCTTAATTCAACCCTCCTCATCCCATAATTATCAGCGTAATTAGTACATATGCGTATAACCTGTACAGGTGGTAAGACATGGTGCCAAAAAAAATAATTATTTATACACACTTTGCTGTAAACACAATAGTTTGTTAATGAATTATTTATTAAAAGGCCCTATACCATGATTTTTTTTCTTTAAAAGCTCAGATTCATCAGACTAAGGATACCCAAAATTCATGGAAATTATTAATTCTAAATTACTTCATCTGACTGAGATGATTCTAGACAAACACATATTATTCTCTTATAAAATATTAAAGTTATTTTTATTTTGAATCTTGTAACCAATTTTAACCCTGGCTAGTGTGCCCAATTTTACCCAAATTTGTGATTACATTATTTTTGACGTCAATTTAATTATCTAGAGAATTGCCAAAATACAACTTTAAATAAGCAGTCAGCCAATGGTAAAAGTATCAAAGAATTAAAATAATTTTATTTTATTAAGTCTTGGTATGACTTGCATAATATAGTTGTTTAATTGTCAACATCAAGGCTATGCACATTTAACTAAACAAATGAGATAGTGATCAGGAAGGTAACATTTAGAAGAAATATGGTCATATTTGATTGTAGAGTTAGAAACCATTTAGAGAAAACAAACTTTAGTACACCCAGTCTGGATTCGAACAAAAACTTCCACAGCATGGTAAGCTAGACTAAGCCAGCTTTCAAATTCGAAAAAAATTAACTATGTATAGGCCTTGAGTTATTCAAATCTTTCCTTCCAAAGTTTGAATTAAAATATTTTTTTACCATTGATTTGAATAGGGATATAGGGAGTACATGAGATAGTAAAGGTAGCAAGATAGATGATATGAGCATGTAATGAGTATGGGGGGGAAAGACGGCAGGGGAGGCCAAGAAAGATATGGGAGGAGCATATAACAGAAATTGTTCAAGTGAGAGGAGAAGAATGGAAGAAATTAAAGGAGGAAGAGTGGTGAAAGCATGGAGGAAGTTTACTAAACTGTCCTGGCAACAGGCTGGAAAAAGTTTATTATTATTATTATTATTTGAATAGAAATTACATAGGGATTCATGATGGGTTTGAAGTGTCCAATTTTTGGAATTAACCATTGTCAAATTAACCAAATCCTACTGTAATTTAGCGATACTGATACTTTAAAGAAGGGGTGTCATTTCTAGTGACGGTGTCTTCTAGCTCCAACCAAAAGTATATAGTTTCACAACATCCACTTTATCACATTCCATTCCATTCCATCTTTACACTAATCACTTAAACATCAAACAAATTTGACCACAATTATGAAATAAAACCCACACTCTATTGCTTTATTCTACCAAAAAAGTAATTTTGTTGCTTCTAAATACTATACACCTGACTAAACTCTCTCTATTTTCAGAATAATATAGCTATATAACCTATTCAAGTCATCTGCTTCACTCTTTAAGAGCCTTATCGTCTTACTAAGTCATGTGTTAAATAGTTGGTACAGGCATGCTGTACAAAGTGTATTCTACAAACTTTTTGCCTTGCCTTTTCTGACACTTTAGATGGGATGCTAGTGAGCATGAGTTTAGGGAAGTATTTTTGAAGTTTTTATAGCATAAACATTTTTGGCCAAAATAAATCAAATATTTCTTCTATAGAAACATATAGTTTAGTTTTCTGCCCATGCTAATCTCAACAGTTCTTGAATATCTGTCAGATGTGTCCTGGAATTTAATGACAACTTTTTCTCTTAATTTAAAAAGTTTGTCACCAAATGCCACCATGCTCATGACAGATATTCAAAAACTGTTGAGATTAGCATGTGCAGAAAACTAAACTATATGTTTCTATAGAAGAAAAATTTGATTTATTTTGTTCAACAAATGTTTATGCTATAAAAACTGCAAAATTAGCACATTAAATTCGCGCTCACTAGCACTCAACCTTAAGCCAATTTTATAGACAACTCCACATTAATTCTACTAGCCACTTAAAGCTGTTATCATGATAAGTATTAGTTTTTAACCATAAAATATGACTTGTTCTTATAAAGACTTGTAAAATTGAAAATTACCATCGAGATTTTGACAGTTTAATCTCTTGTGTGCCCTGATAAAAAAAAAAAAGTAAGCCTGTGCTCTCCTCCATTGCTTAAAATAGCAGAGCCAATTTTCTTACAACTTTCTACGCTTTAAATGTTTGTTCCCAGATATGTAAAAGATAAATATAAAAATTAATTTTACATCACCTGGAGTAATGAGCAAGATCAGTCAACTATCTCCAAAATGGCAGTGATGCTTATAAATTCCATTAATTTATATCTTAAATTAATCAAGATAATACTAGCCGATCAAGTCAATTTCAATTTTTCTTCAAGAACCATTCTAGTTTTTTGCTATGCATGCACTTTATTGAAACAGTTTAACCAGTTTTATTCATATTTGTTGGGAATTATGTTACTATCCAGAAAAAAAGAAGTGATAAAATAACATTGAGTTTAAAGACAAATATCTTAATTATTTAATTTAAAATAAATGGTACGGCATACCGCACAGACTTTCTCTCTCTTTCTATAAACTCGTAAGATTTCTGAACGGAATAATGTACATTGTATCATCACCACTCCACATAAGAACACGCATAAAATAATATACAATGATATATAATCAATGAGAAAAGAGGCGCATCTTTGTCCACCTAAGAGCATTTCAAACAGTTTAATGTCTTCCACAAGGGTCAACACTTCGTATTAAAATTTCGATTTCTGGTTAAAATTTTAACATTTTATAAGGTGTTGCAGATCTTCAAGTCATCGCATTGATATTTAATTATTCATTTATACATTTTGACCAATAAAAAATGTAAATATTGACTATTGAGTCTAAAATGGAGATAGATCATTGCTATGCAAACATTTCTCCTAAGAGATTTAAGGAAAAATAACATACTTTTTTAGATACTTATATTTAATTACTCTATGGCATTGGAGAATTATTGCGTTAAGACTTAAGTAGTATATGTTTACAACTAAAGCTCACAAAATTGTATTAATATATTTGCAAATATCTCAGAAACTGTTGCTTTTATAAAAATATATGTCAAATAAAAGTTTTTTATTTCTAATAGTCCTACAATTTTGCAATGATAAGTTGTTTAGTTTCTCAAATAGTTGTGGAGATACGGAAATTAACGCTTCTGTAAAGTACCCTAAAAATCATTTTCATAGGAAAATGAAAATAGCCAGTTTATTTATAATCTTAATCAACGCCTAGATACGAATTTTAATCAAAATCGTTTGAGCAGATTTTGAGAAAACCAAATTTTTCTCTTTTCGCCCTTCAGTAAACTACCCTTAATTTTAAGTTTTTATAGACACACAGACAGACGGCATTGCAAAGACTATTTTTTAGGGTTCGGGGGGTCATGAGACGTCGACATCCATCAACATTTCAGGTTAGTTTTTTTTTACGGTCGCAATACTTAAACTTTAATGTCCAAAAAGTTAAAAAAATTCATATAATTGCGTATAGATTGAAAGTTATTGATTTTATAAAAATATGTTTCGGATAAAATATCTGTATTATAAATATATATACATATTTGTAATGCTAAGTAATTTCATATCTCAAATAGTTTCGGAGCTATTATAAAAAATGTTAATTGACGCATCAGACCGGAGCCCTTAAAGCCATTTTGCCGAAATATTGAGGGTAGCCATTTTGTTTGGAATATTTATTAATGTTTATAAATGAAATTTAATCAAAATCGTTAGAGCCGATTTTGAGAAAATCGACTTTTTCTCTTTTTGCCCTTCAGTAAACTACCCTTAATTTTAAGTTTTAATAGACACACAGACAGACGGCATTGCAAAGACTATTTTTTAGGGTTCGGGGGGTCATGAGACGTCGACATCCATCAACATTTCAGGTTAGTTTTTTTTACGATCGCAATACTTAAGCTTTAATGTCCAAAAAGTTAAAAATATATATATAATTGCGTATAGATTGAAAATTATTGATTTTATAAAAATATGTTTCGAATAAAATATTTGTATTATAAATATATATACATATTTGTAATGCTAAGTAATTTCATATCTCAAATAGTTTCGGAGCTATTATAAAAAATGTTAATTTACGCATCAGACCGGAGCCCTTAAAGCCATTTTGCCGAAATATTGAGAGTAGCCATTTTGTTTGGAATATTTATTAATGTTCATAAATGAAATTTAATCAAAATCGTTAGAGCCGATTTTGAGAAAATCGACTTTTTCTCTTTTTGCCCTTCAGTAAACTACCCTTAATTTTAAGTTTTAATAGACACACAGACAGACGGCATTGCAAAGACTATTTTTTAGGGTTCGGGGGGTCATGAGACGTCGAAATCCATCAACATTTCAGGTTAGTTTTTTTTACGATCGCAATACTTAAGCTTTAATGTCCAAAAAGCTAAAAATATATATATAATTGCGTATAGATTGAAAATTATTGATTTTATAAAAATATGTTTCGAATAAAATATTTGTATTATAAATATATATACATATTTGTAATGCTAAGTAATTTCATATCTCAAATAGTTTCGGAGCTATTATAAAAAATGTTAATTTACGCATCAGACCGGAGCCCTTAAAGCCATTTTGCCGAAATATTGAGAGTAGCCATTTTGTTTGGAATATTTATTAATGTTCATAAATGAAATTTAATCAAAATCGTTAGAGCCGATTTTGAGAAAATCGACTTTTTCTCTTTTTTCCCTTCAGTAAACTACCCTTAATTTTAGGGGTAGATATCCAATTCCAAAAACCCCTCGGGGCAACCCTATGAAAACCCTAGATATCAAGTTTCAGCTCAATCGGTAAAATAGTTTAGGCTCTAGTTGGAGGTACAGACAGACAGACAGACAGACAGACAGACGGAAATTCAAAAACCACTTTTTCGGATTCAGGAAGTCATGAAACGTCAAAATTCATCAAAATCTCGAGTTCGATTTTTTTGACGATCACCATACTTTCTCTACCTGTAAGATAGAGAGAAAGTAAAAAATAAACTACTAATAAATATGATTTAATTTCATATTGCATATGTGTAGTGGTTAAGAGGTTCAAATCAAACTGTATGGGGGAAAATGAGTATGTATTACTAAATATAATTTTTTGATTTGAAGGGGTGATAATATATATGTACATGGATTTGCAGGAATAGGCTAACTTTAAATTTAATAGCTTAAATGATTAGAAACTTAATGAATGAAATGTTGCCTATGGCTCTACACTTGCAAAAGACTAGACTGCCAAAGAAAGGAAGATTGGGGTCTAATCCAGATCGGGTGTACCGAGAGATTTTTTTCCAAAATTGTTTTACACTATACTTCCACACAAATGTGGGTACAATGTCTCTAAATTCCCCCTTTCTAATTCCTGACACATTGGTGTAATTACTACATAGGCGCATAACCCGAACAGGTATTAAGATGCAGTACTAATAACAAAAAGTTACATTATTGAATTGTAAGTGTAATTGTCACTTCAAGTACCTATGTAGAGCTTCTCAGCCACCCCACTGTCATTCTCATTAATTGGCGCAGCCGACTTGAGTTTGTTAATCTTTTCTTGTTTCTTTAGTTGTTTCTTCTCTCGTTTGGATAGTTTGCGCCGGAAACTTGATGCACCCTCCTGAGAAAAACCAACTGATGGCATCTGAAAATAATACGCTTTATAGTTAAAATGTCAAATACGAATGTAATACAAATGCATTTAGAGGAATTGACTATGTTATCTTAAAATTATTTTTTATGTAGATTCTATCAAAACTTTAATGGACATAATAGACAATGAAAATCACATCAAAATTAGAACTTAATGCAATAACTACAAATATAATTGCTTAGCAGATGACCAATGGCAGGTCACTCAAATGACTGCCAGTATATCCTTTATAAAAACCTTTGGCCAGTGCTAGCCCAAGGAACATGGTTCTAGAAGTTTTTAGTTATCAACTATAGATATCAATTGACAATGTTATTTCAATTTCGCTTTGGTTGTGGGTCAGCAATTGGTTAATGATGGTCTGGAATAGATAGAACACTAGACATTATGGTTGAATAACTGTAGTGTACAGTATTTGCTAGCTAGCTGCGAGTCTATTCTGGCCAAGAGTTCACTTCCACAAGCATTCAATCAAATGGTGTTTCATCGAACATTCAATATTTATTTTTAACTGAAGCAGTGTGTAACTATACTTTTTAGTTGTTCTTTGACTCATTTGAAGCAGATGTTACTATCTGTGTGTGTTTAAAGTTAATATATGCTTTTAATTGAAACTCTTATTTAACTAAAAGGTGAATATAATTTCATTTAATTAATGAGACACACTTCAGTGGCCTAACAATCTAAGGCGTAGCTCTAGTATTAGACTGGCCTGCTGATAACAAGGTGATCAAGGTTCAAATTCCAGTCGTGTCTAATGAGGGTGGCTTTTTCCAAAACTATTTACCATCCTCCTTCTATGCAGATGCCGGTAGACTACCTCTAAATGCTTTCTTCCGCATCCCTACCCGATTAGAGCAATTATCATACATGTGTATAACTTTAACAGGCAGTAAGACGTGGTGATTTAAAAAAATAGGTCTAAGTAAGCTTTCAAGTGTAGGCTGATTGGTCATGAAAAAATAATATTTAAGTAGAAACTAAGATAAGACATCATTACTGTGGTGCATTGCCATGAGGAGTTCTTTTAGTTCCTTATACCTGCCCTCAAAATTGAATTGTTTATGTTTCTTTACGTTATTTAGTATGGTAACATTCAGTGATTTGTTTTGACTTAAACTTGTATTTAGACCAATAAAATAAAATTGGTTGGCTCTGGATTTTCTTTATAATGACAATGAAACAATAACATGGAGCATGTCCTTATAGACATTCTTTTTAATTATATTTTATTCCAATATAAAAAAAAACATGATAAAATTAACACAGGCTAGGTTTAAAGAATAAGTTAAAACATTAAATAGTATAAGAAAAGATTTAATTTAACAGTCACTGCACTAGATGGACAAATTAATTGCAACAACTTAGACCATGGGTGTCAAACTTCTTTGATTAAAAGGGTACCATTATCTTGAGTTAAAATATTTCCAACACAAAAGAATGAAGATTTCAACAAAATTACTAGTTTGTGGCTATACAAGCAGTTAGATGGTCAGGAGATGGTAGGGTAGAATCTGATGAATACATATTTTTTATGGAGGAACAGACATACATAGTTTAGTCAGAAGCTTTCTTATCTGCAGACAAAGTATGTCAGCAGTTAAAGACATAAAATTCACTAGTTACAATAGGATATCAAGTAGTGATAGCAGGAAGATGGCATTATATGGCCACTATCAATGTACATTGTCCTAAGGAAGTCAAAGATGATGTAGTAAAGGATAGTTTCTATAAGGAGCTAAAACATTTGTTTGACCAGGTCCCAGCATATCACATGAAAATTGCGATAGGTGAGTTTAATGCAATGATAGGGAAGGAAGAATTTGTTAGGCGTACCATAGGAAACGAAAGCTTGCATGACATCAGTAATGATAAAGGAATAAGATTGATATATTTTGCCAATTCATTGAACCTTATTGTAAAAAGTACTTACTTCAAGCATAAGGATATTTATAAATATACTTGAACCTCCCTAGATGAGAATACACATAATCAAATAGATCACATGCTTATAGATAAAAGACCTCACACAAGCTTACTGGATGTTAGGTCATAAAGAAGTGCAGATTGCGATTCAGACCACTACTTGGTAGTAGCAAAACTTGGGGAGCGTCAGTCAGTAGCCAAAAAGGGAAATCAGGCGGGCAAATTAGAAATATATGATGTAAAAGAAAAACTGACAGGTGGTGAATGTAGGAAAAGATAGGTTTGCTGCTCCAAGGATCTCAAAGCATGAGGAGGACACCATGAATCCAGAGAAACATTGGGAAATTGTCAATATTAGATTTGCAGCAAAGAGTAGTGTAGGTCTCTGCAAAAAGGGTAGGAAGAAACCATGATTTGACAACAAATGTTCAAAATTGACAAAGAGAGAAGGGAAGCAAAATTGCATTGGTTAGATAGACCTAGTGTATTGAGCTTAAAAACATTTATCAATACAATCAGGAGGGCCAGTGCCATATTCAGAAACAAACGGAGACTGTAGTTAAAGAGTAACATTAGTGAGACCGAACAAAATACCAAAAATAAGAATATCAGGGAACTTTATTTAGGTATTAATGAATATAGGAACAGTTATCAATCTAGGGCCAATTTAGTGAATAATAAGAACAGCAACCTGATGGTAGATATGAGTGAGGTTTTAAATAGATGGAAAGACCACTTGAGGCATATTTTGAGTGTCCATGAATGATCAAAATTGTATAATGGTATCAAAATCCATACTGCCGAATCAATAGTCCCAGATCCATGTATTAGTGAAGTCAGAAAAGCTATTCGGAAGTTATCGAACCATAAATCTCCTGGCATAGATTCAATTCCAGAAGAGCTAATAAAGAGAGGTAGTGAAAAGTTAATAATAGAAATTAATAAATTGCTATGTTCCATATGGAACCATGATGTATTACCACAAGAATGGAAGGAAGGTTTTATAATACCCAATTTCAATGACACCATATGCAGAGGAAATAATTGGGGAACATCAGTGTGAATTTCGACAAAATAGATCTACAAAGAATCATATTTTTACTATTCCGCAAATATTAGAAAAAAGTGGGAATACAACAAGACTGTTCTTCAACTATACATAGATTTTAAAAAGGACTAAGATTCAGATAAAATAAATAAATTACATGCAATTTTAACTAAGTTTGGAATACCCAAAAATCTTGTCAAGCTAAGTTAGGTATGTTTGACTGATACACATGGAAGGGTACGTATGAGTTGAATGTCACTTATTAGATACTTTCGAAATGCCTAATGGATTGAAACAAGGAGATGCAATTTTCCCATTACTTTTTAATCTAGCCTTAGAGGATGTTTTTAGAGTAATGCAAGAGAATAGGGAAGGGTTTGACATTAAATATTGGTACAATGCAGCTATTCGGATACACGGATGATGCCTTGATGGGTAAAAGTAAGGAAGCTCTTGCAAAAATTGCAAACATTTTACTAGAGGCTCATAAGGAATTAGGTTTAGAAGTGAACACTGTAAAGACTTGTTGTATGATCACACGGAGAACACAGATTGGGGACGATAATTTAGAGATTACTGGGCACAACATATCACCTGGCAGGATGAGTTTAAATATTTAGTAACAATTTTAACTAGCAATAACGATATTAAATTGTAAATTAGGAAAAGAATACAGTCAGGAAATGCATGCCATTACTCGGTCAGTAAGTTGTTGACATTTCGCCTGCTTTCAAGGAATGTAAAACTCAGAATAAGGTAAAATAATAATTTTACCGGTTATTCTCTATGGTGTGAAAAGTAGTCTCTTACCTCACATGACGAATTTTTTTTGAAAACAAGGTGCTTAGGAAGATATTTGGTCCAAAGAAAGAAGAGAATAGTTGGGAGTGGAGGTGGTAGCATAATGATCAGTTAAATAATCTGATACTCATCACAATAAATTGTTAGGATAATCAAATCTTGTAGATTATGATGCGAGGATATGCAACACAAATGGGAGATTCTAGAACCTTGTTCAAGGTACTGACTGGCAAACCCAATGGGCAGAGACCAGTGGCAAGACCTAGATGCAGATAGGAGGATAACATTAGAATAGACCTGAAAGAGATGGGGTGTAATGAGGTGAATTGGAAAGAACTAGCTCAATATAGGAATAATAATTAGTGTACTTTTGTAAATGTGGCAGTGAACTTTCAAGTTCCTAATGCCATAGGTAAGTGTACTTAAAATATATTTCAAATGTCAAAAATTAACATATAATATATATCTTTTAGAGCCACTTGTAGATTCAATATCATGATATTATGACATACTGTGCAGCAGTTGTTGTGTAGATAGCTAATTTGTATTATGCATTTGCTAGAAATATAAACTAAGTATCATGACATGAGTAATTTAACTTGATATTTTATTCTAAAATGTTGGTCTTGATGTTAATATATTATTAAAATTTAATCCAGTATATAAAAATGACAGACGAATCAAAAACCAAATAATATTGATGATGTTAATTAACAGCTTACCAACATAGCTTACATAATTAATTAACTACCCAACGTGTGGCATGAAAATAAAGCATTTTAAATACTGTTTGGTTTGTGTATTGGTGCTTATAAAAACCAAAATAAACTTAAGATGGGAATCTAAAATTTATCCAAATCCAATGTGGTATGTGAAGGCTTCAAGTTGCATCACCAAAATGGGTTACATTTTTTTTTTCAAAAAGGTATATAAAGTAAATGTGATATCAATAGCATAATTAATAATTATTATCTAGATATTATAATAATTCTTTATTAATAATGAATATTAGTATTGCAGTCCTATAATAAACTAAAGAAGCTATTGAAATGGAAGGCATACATTATAAAAAGTGGAATAGCCAGACACTGGCTACTTGAACAATGGATGGAAATAGAAACAAGAAGCTAGTTTGCTATTGAAGTAATCAGGTGATTTGTTTGCCGCTTACATGAGTCTTGTCATCTATTCTACGCAGAAGGAATCGACCCTCTCTGTCATCCATGTGCCAATTGAGTTGAACTAGCAAGGGTTTTTCATCCATCCCCAGCCTCCGCTCATCTGGAAGCAAATAATCTATGATTACTTGAAATACTATTATGCAATATGTGATTCTACAATTTAATTTAATTTAAATATAATCAAACATTTGTAAATAGCAATTACACATGTTAATGAATAATTAAGGACAATGTATTAGTTACCATTCTAGTAACTATAACTATGAAATATCATTATAATCATCATAATCATCATGCACGGTTTCCTGCCACTGGCAGGTTCTGTCTCGAACATAAGCCTCTCCATTTACTTCTGTCCTCCCACAACCTGTATTCCTTCGCGCCGCCCAACCCACTCCTCTCCTCTCCACACTCCTCCATACTCCCTTTATACACCTGTCCCTGGATCTTCCTCTTTGCCGCCTTACTGTCACCTCCATTTATAGCATTATCCTTGGAATCCTCCCCTCTTGCATTCTCTTGACATATCCATACCACCTCAATCCCGCTTTCTCCATCATATCCTGCAGGGGTTCCTCCTTCACTCTCTTTCACACCCTTTCATTTTCCCCATATCCTACTCCTCAGAAATTTCATATCGCATGCCTGTATACTTCTCTCAGTCTCCCCAAGTCCAATCCCTCTTCCACATCGTGGAATAAAATGAAAAAGAGAGGTTGCAGGGTTTTTTCTCAACTGAAGATTATAAAATCTAAATATTGTAGCTGTCTGAATGATTGACATTTACAATCCTGCCTTGGTTTGTGCCAGAATAGCTACTAGCTCTCATTCTACAAAATATCCTAATATCATGCAGTGACATGCATAAACTTCAAACTCAAGTATTTGATGAGAAAATACTGTTTTCAGTGAAACCAAATAATATATAGTTTACCCGCTTTGGTGGCAACGTGGTCTAATGCACTACTCTTATAGTAGACTATATGGCCGATGATTGGGAGATCGAGGTTTGAATCTCTGTCAGGTGTACTCTGGGTGGTTTTGCAAAAAGGTGTCCCACTCTCCCCATGCAAATTCGGGTACATTTCCTTTAAATATAACCTTCATAATCCCTAAAACCACTAACATTATTAATATGAAGCATCTAAACTACACGAGTAGTAAGCTGCGATGTTTAAAAGAGTTTAGTTTGATGAAAAACTCATTTTAAATCAATGAAAGGACTTAAGTTTGCATATGAAATATAATTTTACTACTAAAACACAAAATGGGTTCTTTTTTTTACCAATGGAACAAACAATATAAGCCTATGGCTCCGTAGTAAACCGCAAAGGATTTTCCATTTCTGGAGATCACTAAATCTTAAAGTCTGCCCACTCCCGCTGTACATGAACCCCAGAAAGTGGCAGCTGACGGGGCTCTGGTGAAGCTATGATAGGCCTAGCAAGCTAATAGTGGATAGCAAAAATGCTTTCAACAAAAGAACAAGCCTTGGAAAGTAATTAAGAAATATAAGCTATTTAAAAATATACCTCTCCTTTTTCAATTTGATTTGTTTGATATTTTAATGTATGTTCAAGTCAGACTGATGTGGAAATTTGAGACATGGACTTTTTATACAGTAGATTCTGAAACACTCCTAATGTGTATTTAATAATGGTATGCTCTGTCAAGATTTTAAATCAAGGTTCTAAGGATTGATGACAATATCTTTAGCGCTTTCCTTTAGTAACAGGTGTACAAATTTACTTACACAGAATACCATTGATCCATTGATACTACACCAAATGTGACAATGAAAAATATATAAATCAATTTAATAATTTGGTATTTAATCACACATATGTATGTGTGGCATGATCAAGGTTTGAAAGCTATGGCAACATGAGGTAAACTGCAAATAAGAACTGTTTGATTGGTCAAAGATTTGAGAATTTCTAGTATAATTGGAATTTTTCATTATTACAGGACAAAAGACAGAGTATAAGTGATATATATATATTTTTTTTAAGAATTGATGCTGCATCGCTAGGACTAACTACTATGCATTTCTTGGCTTCTGTGATTTCAAAAGGTGGCTGGCTACATGAAGGGATATATTCTAGGGATGATCAAAAGTTTCAAATGAGACTTCACCAAAATATCATATGTTTCGGCTGTACTAAGAAGATATTTTATAGGGTCAATCAAAGGTCTCAACTGAGGCTTCATCAAAATATCAAATATTTCAGCTGAAGCTCCAACTCATTCTGGACAATATTCGAGTGTTAATCAAAGGTTTCAACCAGTTTCTGACTGTGATTCTTAAAGTGTTGAGGGAATCAACCCTAAATCCTGTACAAATTATCAACCTGAATTTCGTTTGCAATATTTGAATTCAAATTGAAATACAATCTATTAAAAAAAACAGGGTGTGAGCCCGCAATTGAGCTATATCGGCCGAGTGGCTGCCTTCATTAGTGATGATAGTGCCAGCATTTGCAGGTAGAGGGTGTCATAAGGTCAGCACAACAAATCCTCCGGCTGCCAAACTCGGTTTTCTAGACCAGAGCTGCCACTTATTTATTTAAGTTGCTCCTCATTTGTCCTCACGGGGCTGAGTGTGACCCCGTCCCAGACCTATTGCTTAAAAAGAAAACTTCTGGAAGTACCGGGGATTGAGCCTGGTACCTTTAGAACCATATTAATACTCATATTATTTGTATACATCCAATAGTTTAGTAAGTATGGCTGCTTGACTAGAGGTTCCCCACAGAATTACTATGTATATTCTATTTTGAGCAAGAGTTATTTGTATATTCGTGTATGGGAGGGCCATTCAATTGGCGGCCCGCAAAGCTTCGCAGATTGGCCCGCGGGATGCAAGTCCAACTTTACTATATCACTAGAGATGCGTCGTATAGCTCAGACGGTATGTCTTGAACGGCCAGAGAGATCTTAGTTTCTTATCAGTGGTGGGGGAAGCTGCAAGCCCACAAAGGCGCTCTGTGCGGAGCCACGCGCCGAACCGCCGCACCGTGTGGAACATTCACCAAACTATAGTGATACTTGGGATGAGATAGTTTAAAGAATATTCCAACCTATATAACCTAATAATACCACCCCTTCGTCATTCATTCTGAGAATCTAATAAACTAATAGATTTTACATTGTTGTGTAGAGTACTTTAAATTCAGCTTAAATGGCCGAATTCGTTTGCACATAGCAGTATTTTGTTTGAGAAGTGATGATTATTTTTTTGCTAAGTAAGTTTTTTGAAGTTGATAGATTTAATTTGTTCAAAATGTTATAGTAAATATTTACCTTCTGTTTATCACTTTACTCCTCTATTTTTAATTAATTAAATCTAACCCGCCTCGGTGGCATAGTTGGCTAACGCGCCAGTCGTGTTGAGCCAGACCACCAAGGACGGGGAGATCGAGGTTCGAATTCTCGGTCGGGTGAACTGGGGGTGGTTTTCCTAAATGGTTTTCCACTCTCCCTCCACGCAAATGCGGGTTCACTTCCTCTCAATACAATACAATCTTCCTAATCCCTAACCCATTAGCGTAATTAGGACATAAGCATATAACCCGGACGGGTAGTAATACGCGGTGCTAAATAAAATAAAATAAATCATGGGTTGAAGTTCTAGACATGCCAGCACTAAGACAACGTACCCGAATGGTGTCTGAATGACACGAGAGCGTATTCCTCCCAAGGTTCCTTCCACAAAACCCGCACACTCAGGCGCGACGCGCCGAAAGGAAATAATTACTATATAGAAACCTCGAGGGTTCCCGCGCGGCGCGTCTTAGTGGGCGATAAGCTTTACTCAGTCCTTAGCGCCACCAACATCGTGCGAGCTTCCTCCAGTGGCGTTGCGTCCCCCACTCTAGATCGGGTATCTCTCCCTCCAAGCGCCACCAACATCGTGCGAGCTTCCTCCAGTGGCGTGCGTCCACCACTCTAGATCGGGTATCTCTCCCTCCAAGCGCCACCACAGAACGGCTGAGCTATATAGAGCTTATGTCTCGTCAGTTAATATTTGCCTGGTTTATTGTTCGTGCATTATTTATAGTCGTAGCGGAGTGCTTTGCTTGTAATTAGTCTTATTGTAAGTTATCTAGAATGTCACTTTCTACTTTGAGTAGTAAGAAAAGTAAGCTTGATGATGAAAATTAATTTCACTGAAATATATCAATATTATATATAATATCAAATTGCATTTCACTCCCATCCGCTACCCCTTTTTAAACTAGAAAAGTATAATCTAATAACGTTCCAAACTACGGCCAGATTGAATTAAATGTCTGGCCCGCCAAATATTATGATTTTTTTGGAGTGGCCCGCTTGGATTACTAATTGAATAGCCCTGATGTATGGCAAAGATAAAATAATGTTGAATGCTAAACTCACCCCATGCATTCTTGGCTCTAGTGTGAATTTGTTTTAAATATTTAATGTACAGACTTTCAGCTAAGTTAAGTACATATGTCCATATATTAATAAAATAAATTAAAATATTTATACAAACAAAATGTAAAAACATCAATACGTTGTTATGTACACACAGAAACGTCCCTTTCACGCTTTGTATTGAAGCACAAAGCTAATAGACTATTTTTCATGTTCCAAATGACAATGGGAAGTGACCAAAAAAATCAGAAACCCAACTTTTCTTTCTTGGAAATGATAGTAAGTAGCAATGCCACTCAGCCCTCATTAGCAAGTTAAGGGAGTGTCATTAGTGGAGGTCATCCGACCCTGTTTCAGCCTGGCATATTGTGCTCTGACTGTTTTGTCTCTATGATCGGCACCGTCAAAACAAGAAATTTCAATAAATATACATTTCAAATCTATATTTGCAATGATCAATTAACTTGCCTTTATAAAATTAACGAGTAAGGTTAGGCTAAAATACAAAATTAATTCGAAATAACAACATTGTGTAGGTCCTATTACAAAATGAGAAAAAATCAAATTATCAAGATATAAAAAGAAAATTACTTGTGCTATATGATTAAAATTGATGTAATTTTATCACTATGTAAATTGCTTGAAAATTAAAACATATTTTTATTTAACCTATTTTAATTTATGCATGTCCAGCCATGCTAAATTGACATTTGGAGACACTTTTATTTTAAAAAAACAGTTTTTGCTGCCAACTAATATAACATTTTACTATTTTATTAATATTATTTAGTTTTGATAATATCTATCAAAAGTGTTTGCTGCAGATCACATGACTTGACGTATGAATAAATGAAAATAGATTAGTAACTTTTTATAACATGTTCTGGTGGACAAATTGTTTGAGGCATCACTCTCACAATAGACTGGACTGCCGAGGACGAGGAGATTGGTTATCCCAGTTGGGTGTATGGAGGAGGTTCTTATAGCTCTAACTAAGCCTTCACATCTTTTGACCTTGTGGACTGTCGTACACGAACACTTCACTTCATTTCATTTAAATCAATTTCCTCGACAAGTAGTGTACGTGAAAGTTTTTTCGAATACTCTAGTTGGTTCAATTAACTCATTTATTATCTCCTACGATTATTCCTAGCCATTGAAACATCACACTCCACGAAGCCGAAGAATGAGGTGTCCATTAATTGCTTTTTTTTAAGGGCGTTTAACACAAGTGGGTTCATTATCGTCTTAAATGCCAATAAAGAACACTCCAAAACACTTATCAGATCTACTTTCCCACCATGTGAAGACTAAATATTCAACATTAATACTTGTCTACGTAGTTAATCATATTTAGCATTATATTTTTATTAGTTTTATTGTAATTTTACATTATATTTATTTGATGTGAATTGGTTTGAACAATCTTCGAATTCAAATTATGGCACGGATTAACAATAAACTGTACATTTAAGGAAAGGGGGGACGGGGGTGAAGATCTTAGGGGAATTCGAAACTACAGTATATCTTCAATAGGAGTGTAGGTGAGACCTAGCAAACGTTATCAGGCAGATCTACTCTCATGTATCCATTCGCAAAAACATGAATGTCACTTTAGGCAGTCAAAACTTGCATAGCAAACAACTCGTTTTTACATTAGTGAAATATGAACTTGTGAAAATGACCGTTTGGATGTTTCTTTGTGGTTCACTTAGAAATGCTTTACAAACGAGAGCTTGTAAAAGGCTGTGTGTGTTATCTTCACAAATTAAGATGGCGAACCAGCCAAAATAAGCCTTGTTGACGACGTCATACAAACCATGTTCGGTTGTGTTAATGCGCACGACTTTACAAAATAAAAACATTTTATTTTAAAACATAAATTTTGTAAAGCTCTTTCTCCAAGTTATATAAACAAAATTTTGGTAACAAGTTTTAAGAAGATACAGGTGTGATTATAGGTCTACTTTTAATGTGTTTTTTTTTGTAGCACCAAGTCTTACAACCCGTTTGGGTTATACGCTATGTACTAAATTACGCTAATAGTTTTAGGGAATAGGTAGGTTATATTAATAGGAAGTGTACAGTCATTTGCGTGGAAAGAGAGTGGAAAACCATTTTGGAACGCTATCCTCTGTACAACCGACCGAAATTCTAACCTCGATCTCCCCGTCATAGGCAATCTAGTCTATTGCGAGAGTAGCGCCTCAGACAATGTGGCCACCGAAGCGGGTCTTTTAATTTATTATTTCATTAATGGTTTTATAATATTTTTGTTCTTTCAATAAGTCAGGAAAAAGCCAACTATACATTAATCTTTGAAGCGTGTGTTTTTATTTATTTGAGGTATCAAACTTAAATCTAGAACAAACACAACACCCAGCCCCCATACACGAATTCATCACTGTTAAAGGGTCCCACATTTCACCAATAATACATTTTTTCGGACAAGCGTTAATTAATACTATTGATAGATAATCTATTATTACTAAGAAAATAATAATTTTTCTATAGTTGGAAATGAGTGACTTTCAACCAATGTTTGAAATACAAATCTTCTGCTAGCCGTCAGTTACCACCACACGTATGGTGTGAAGTGAAGTGAAGTGAAGTGAAGTGAAGTGAATATTAACTCGACCTACTATACTATCAAATATGGTGCCAGTTTCATAGTCCAACTGGGGAAGAAAACGAGATTATCACCTGCCGATAACACTTTCCCTCTGCCGCAGACGGGTATAAATACTCAATCTATTTGCGCCTGGACATCTTTTACTTTTATTTCAAAATTAGATTTTTCTTGTTTCCAATTCTAGTAAAACATAAACTTCCGGGGACCTTTTTTATCTCCATCCTTGCAGGAAGATTTCTGCTGGCCATTTTCGTAAACAAACCAAATAGCTTAATTTGTAACGAATTAAAAAAAAGTTTAAAAAATACTACTGCAAGCGCAAAATTATATTTTTGTGACAATATAAGACTATTTTTAGAATTATTTATGAATTTAAGGTTTTGGTTTTAATGTTATATCTTTAAAAATTGTATAATAAAACCTACAACCATTCAAATAGAAAATCTTATCCTTACTTGCAGCTACGTCACAGGTAGGCAACGTCGAGAGTGGGGGGGGGTAAAAATTTAAATAAAGTGACAGAGAGAGAGAAGGGCTGAAATTAAAATGAAGTCACTATTTGCGAGAGTGTTCCCTACATTCTGCAGTAAGAAAGTCAATGTGTGTACTAGGGTAAATCAACTTACATTCATCATGTTTGCGAGCAACTCCCTTTCGTCATCAATTCTACCTACCTTTGAGACCCCCCACTTACTAAATTATCACAAAATGTATTTCCTACTTCCGATTTAGTTTTCGAAGATTGCAATCATTATGACTCTTGAGTTTCTACGAAATCCTTATTTATATATTTCCAAAATAAAAATATTGTATAATGTGTATAATAATTTAATCCACATCTAGCTAGTCGCGGTGGCCGAGCGTAGCCCTTGATTGTCATTGACGTATCGATCTAATCCAGATCGGGTGCACTCAGTTCATTACATTTATACATAACATCTCCAATGTGGTTTTATAATCCTCTCTCAACACCAATGCGACTACATTACCTCCTCAACCTCAATCCATAGCATGATTCGTTAACAAGCCTAGTGTTAACTCGCCTCTAGCTTAAACTTTGAAAACGATACTATCTTGACGATGTGCTGTAAAAGTAGGTACTGATTAGAAGGTTAGTATAGGTTTCTAGATTTTTCTAAAAAAAAAGACCAAAGAGTCATTTTAAGACCCCATTTCACGACACGATGAACTCGAACTCAAAATTGAAGGCCATAAAGAAAAAATTATCATCTCGGGGGGGGGG
>CABFWB010002693.1:31959-55894 GCA_902151455.1 Timema bartmani | reverse complement strand
TTTTTTTTTAAGAGAGATGCGATCCCATTCATGTAAATAAGCACCTGTGGACACGTGTCAATCTCATTTAGTCTGGTTTTCTGGTTCTGGAGAGGTTGGGGTTCGAATATCAGTCGGGTGTAGGAGGGTGTTTTTTCCTAAATGGTTTCCCACTATTCTTCCACGCAAATGCGGGAAAATTTCCAGAAGAATTCTACCTTACTCTTCCCTAATCCTTAACTGTAGTAAAACGAAGTGGCTTTTTTACTTTATTAAAAATAAAAACAGTATTGTGATCAAATGATCATGAACATTTTCGGCTTCGAGATTATGCTGAATTTATGTTTTATGTGATTCCAAACCAAAAAAAAGTGTATTTTACAATTAATTCTGTCTGTCTGTCTGTCTGTCTAACTGTCCACTCTAAGGGATAGAGCTGAGATGGTTTGATGGATTTTATTCAATTTTTGATTTTGTCTCTAGCCCCCAAATTAAGGATGGTTTATAGATAACTAATTTTAAAAAAATTGAAATATTCGAAAATGAGATCTAAAAATTGTGATTAAAAAGGATATCGGGATTGTTTGAACCGACCAATAACACTGCAATCTTTTAAAACTGGCACACATGATTTGGTTTAAAATAAGAGAGTAGTATTTTGCGTGATTAAGTAATTCAATTTGTTTGTTTTTCTTAAAAAATATAAGCATTGCTGAGAAATTAATTTTCAAAATTATCTTACTGATTTTTTTAATTGGTATATTTTACACTAGAGATAATGATGTGTGTTGATTTTACTAAAATAAATCAATTTTAAGCTCGTTTACTTATGACAAATTTTGAACATTTTAAATTTTTCTATAATGGCCTTAAATATTTAGTTCAAAATAGCTATAATTGAATTGAATGAACATACAATGTGTGTATTTTGGAATTGTTTTACATAATACATAAGAAGATATATATATATATATTTTTTAATAAATAATTTTAGGGTCGTTCTGATTTTTGAAAGTTGGAATATTTTTAAAAGGTCAGGAACAATCTTGTTCTAAATTTATATTTAAAGATTGTTTACTGTGATAACAAGATTTTTTTTTTCCTTCTGTCTTTATGAGAACTTAACTTATAGCTAACTGAAAACCTTTATCTGACTTTTTTTTCCCATGCTATGAGAAAGTTTGTACAATTGTGTAGGGCAATTTATTTTTTCACTAGGGCTCTATGGGTAGCACGAAAGGGTAGTAAGACGTAAAGCACATATAATAAGCCGGATTAAGCTTATCTTGAGAGACAGCTGTGGAAATAAAAGAAATGTCTATATTCTGTGTGTGTCTCTTCAAATAGCAGTTCTGTTCACGAATTACCAGTGCTTAGTTCCATATATTCTTTATGGCCTAGTTTTTGTCAATTTGTGCTGCCATTATAATATTTAAGTTAGTTGCTATTTTGTGTCAATAACGAAGAATGCTACCTACAAACAAAGGTTACATTTACAGTACTAAAGGAAACCGTGTAAGACTATCTAGGAAAACTAAAAAGAAAAAATGTACTAAAAGGGAAAAAAAAATTAAATAAGGCAAAATGAACAAATGGGTCAAAAGGGGTTGAAATGCCAAAAAGGCAAAGGTGTAAAAATGCCAAACGGTTCCAAAAGTGTAAAAATGTTTAAAAGGACTTAGAGGGCAAAAAGCACATTTAGTGCAAATAACGTAAACGGAAGGAAAAGGGTAAATGTAATAAACGGAGTATAAAAGTCTTATATTTTTGATTTGATCTACTTTTTACCCTTTTTACTCTTTCTGTCCCTTTTGACTTTTTAAAACTTTTTAAATTTTCTACGTTAAAATAAAACCCTCTTTTCCCCCTTGACTTTTTTGGTGTATTGCCCTGTCTGCATTTTTTACCCTTTTAAAGTGTTTTACCCCTTTTACGCATTTAACTTACTCTCTTTAATCTTATTTTAAAATCAAATTGATAAGCTATACCTTTTTACACTTTTTATATTTTTTGCTCTTTTTACCCCTTGCCAGAAAAGTTTATACACGGGAAGTCGAAAAATATTTCTCCGAAAAATTGGGGTGTAGGGGCTAGAAATATACAAATCACTTTAGGTGAAGTAGAACAATAAAATTTGGCAAATATGTAGAAGTACTATTTTAGATATTCAAATAAGTTCTAAAAACTTAAATTTAAAAGTTGGAGTTAGTGAAATGGGGAGGGTGGATTCCACATTTTCAAAACTAATTGAAACAACTACTTACCAGTGTGGTATATAACAACATTCAGCAGAGATATAACTGTAAAGTACCATAAAATCTGATAATTTTGAATTTTAAAATGGAACTCTAGGAAATAGGAAGGGGGGTGTAAAGAACTGTCAGGAATGTCGTGCCAGATACACAAATAGTTAGTAGATATTTTAATTTTCTAATTCGGGGTTTGTGAAATATTTGGAGGGGATTTCCAAAATCTATATTTACAACTACTTCTCATTGTTGTTAAAGATTTATACTTGTCAACCTGTTATAAGTTTCATCTCAAACATTATGAAAAGAAACTAAATTTCAAAATGAAAGATCGGAAAATAGGAAGATGGGCGGGCGTCATCTCCAAAAATTTCAAATCTAATATAATATAGCATTTCCCTTGTGGTATATAATATAGCATTTCCCTTGTGGTATATAATATAGCATTTCCCTTGTGGTATAGGGACAACAACAAATTACCAGAAGCGTCTGAAATTTTTTAATTTCAAAACAAGGGTCAGAGAAATGGGTTGGGAGTTGGAGTGGGGGGATTTAAATTTCCAACCGTTTAGAAAAAAAAAAACACTTTTTGGTGCGGTAGGAAAATGATAGACTTGCAAGTAGCTACTAAGATCACTCTAGATGATCGGAAAATACTGAAAATTGGTTCCAAAATTTAAGGCGTATAAGATTTCACAATCAATTAGAAAAAAAAAGCTTGGTGTGTTAGAAAATCTAAATATGGCCGGTAATTGCAGGGACCAATATGTATCTATAAAAGGCCATTATTTAATTTATGATTTCTTTTAAACTTTGATGCTCTTTTTACAAATTTTGTTTAGTAATGTATATTGCATCCTTATACTTCTATTATGATCGCTTTTATGCAAAGATTTTTGGATTACAGTAAATCCCTATTTTGACATATGTTTGAGTCAGTCTGCCTATTTTTCACGTTTAGTTACATCATTTAAACCAATAAAGGATTCATATTTAAATTATAATTAAAAATAAAGCTTCTTAAAGATTCCCCGTGCGAAGAACGGGCACACAAGCTAGTTAGTTCTAATAACAGACACGGCACACTCAGATTCTTACAAAAATAAAATCCATAACATGGTTAAATATTGTGTGCAGACTACTAAATTGGTAAGGTTTGTACACGCAAAATATGAACGATTATTTGAACTAATCGTTCTCTTTCTGTACCTGGGCTCAAGCAGCATTTGGGGTTTACTAGGCCTAATATTTTAAAGTATGGTTAGTTAAATCCATAATTTATTTTATTTTTTACCGCCTTACTACTTGTTCAGGATATACACAGAGATGATAATTACTCTAATGGAGTAGGGATGAGAAAGTAAGATGAGAAAGGAAGATAAGATGAGAAAGGAAGAATCTTAGAGGTAATTTACCCGCATTCGCGTGGAAGGAGAGTGGGAAACAATTTAGGAAAATCAACCCCCAATAGACACGACTGGGATTCGAATCCCTATTTCTCCGTTAGCAACAGGCCAATCTAACACGAGAGTGACGCCTTAGACCATTTGACCACTGAAGTGGGTATCATTCCTCTTTTTTATCTATACTTAGCACCTATACTTTATATAAGTGAATGGTAGTACAGTTTCACGTCAACTTTGGTTTATAAAATAGATTATAAGCAATAATTGAACTCTGGCTTATTGAAAAGTACATAATTCATTAATGAATTAGGCTTGGTTTATATTCATGCATAATTCATAACTAATAACGAATAGTGTATAGTGCGCAGGAAGTTGAAATACATTATTTTAAATGATGGCGTCTATAATCGATCTATAGTGAATAGTGAAATAGTTCACAGTGCGTAAAGTTGATTTAACTTTAACTTTTCTTATACGTTATGCACAAGTTGTGAAACAATGTTCTCACGAGAAAAATCTAGCCAATAGGATTCATGGAAAACATAATTCGATATTTTTCAAATATTATTTTATAAGTTAGAAGTTGGTCGCCATATTGGGCTTTAATTATCGTTAAATAGTTTTATATTGTGATTTTAACTTGAAAATGAGTGAAAATGAAAGTGACAATAAATATACGGTTGAATTTACAGAAGATGGTTTTGTGTCTGTTGCTTGGGGGAGGAACCCCGCACCTCCTATTAATGTAGTTTTTGTACTTGCCTTGGTCACTTGGGAATTTTTATGGTTTAAAACACCAGGAGTTGGAAAATTCATTGTCTAAACCCACATAACCCCCCTCCAAAAAATACATTTCGTGCAACGCCCTTGTACTCTAGCCTCATTTCATTCAACCACTAAACCAGATTGTCCTCAAATGAAGATAAATAATTCAAACATACTATTAAATATAGAAGGATGGGTTCTATAAAATTCATTTACCCATGATGATAAAAAGCCAGAAATGCAATTCTAGATGGTCTGCCATTAAATGCTAAATATATAAATTCAGATTAATACTATTTAGTAAACAGTACCAATATTTATCTCTCAGATTATAATACAGCTAGTAAAATTGGCGTGTTAAAGGGAACAAGGATATTATATTTGTAAGTATGTAAATTATTTTGAAGACCAATGATTGACATATCCATAGAGGTAGTATCCTTAAAATACCACGCGCGCAAGGAGATCACCTCTCAAACAAATGACAATCGTTATGAATGTCTTATTCACTACGTTGCATTATAAACCTTAGTAATTTTCTTATGAATTGTGCACTATACACTATGCGCTATTCACTATTAGTTATGAGTTGTGCATGAATATAAACTAAGCCTTAGACACCCTTTGATTTGGGCTTGTTTTGTTTAGTGATGACTGGTGTGGGACTGTCTTGTGTGTCAGCCAGAGCGAGGTAACAGAAGGAAGTGGCCTAACCAACTCTTGACTCCACCCCTCTATAGTTCAGTGTTCCATCTAGAGATAGCCCTAGTAACAAGGGGCGAGATTTTACCGTTAAAGCCTCTAAGTAGATAACAAATTACTCTATAATTAAGCTTTGGACTATAAATATTTTTATAGTAAATTGGTCTTAAAGAATCTAAACGTGATAACTCCTTTTATAAAAATTCAAAACACTGAGTTATTACATTTCCAGGCGGTGTCAAAAATAGTCAATTTTAGCATATTTTCTCAAATGATAAAAATAAAGTAAGTAAAAAACAAAAAAGTTAGGAGCAGGTCCCACCTTTACAAAATAAAACACGTCCCTTGTTCCTGCGATGTATCAAATGGGCTGTTAATTAATAATTGGGCAGTGAACAAAACCAAACAGCGGCGTGTCGTGGAGTGTTGCCATGGTTAGTAGAGTTTGTTTGAACTGTACATCTAATATGTTCTCCCCAATCATAATGTATAGATTCTGCTCCATATACCTCACAATTGAATGTATGTTCATTGATACTTAAACAGTGAGTGTTCCGAGTGATGAGCACATTCACTGGTACAGTTTAAACTAACTTTGCTTACCCTGTCAAAACACCACGCCACGCCACTATTAAGCTAGTACTGACCTATACTGAGACAATATTGTTAAATCTTTGTTCATTTAACCTAAGAAATGCTAATGAGATCTTAATGTATTTTAAGTCTTCCCATGGTGGTTAATAAACAAGCAAGGTGCGAGTGATTCGGGTTTGGCACCAGCAATTATTCCCCTTTGCGTTAAGCATCTGTGAAATTAATAGTAACAAACATTTAACAAACACTTACAAAGCATAGGTTTATTATATAAGCACGACTTAAAGACTAACTTAACATAAATTAGCACATTTGATATTCAACCCCCAGTAAATCCAAGTTCAAGAAATTTGGTATCATATTCAGAGTTATCAGACTATTCCACAATCAAATACACCATTATTTAGGGACCACCTGAAATTAAACCAGACTTCCTTGGTTCAGTATACACTTGCTTGGTGTTCAAGTTCATAGATAGGAGGAACTGTATTTGTTATTAGTTTATAAAATAATCACCAGATACCTGCTGTAATCCCTACTTGACACTAGAGTCTTGCGACTTTTAAAGGCCCACCTCCGTTTTCGTGAATCTCGTAGAGCGCATACTCTGGCAGGGAAAGCATCCTCATGTCTGCACGGAACTTTTCGATGAGCGTCTCAATGACAGCCTGAGTGGTCGCATCGGATGCCACTCGAATACATTTGGTGGCCACCTTCTGACCTGAGTCTTGGAAATAGAATCGCATCACACCGTGAAACTCCAGCTCCTGAAACACAACACAAGGGGCCATATGCAAGAGATTCATTAAGTGGATGTTAAGTGGACATTAGCGTTAGTGGATGATTAGTTGCTTGCTAAGACGAGCACGCAATGGTCTCTGATCAGAGAGATCCTGAAAACCACTTTTTAGATTTCTGGGGGGTCATGAAACGTCAATATTCATCAAAATATAGAATTAGATGTTTTTGACGACCCTCGTGGTTGCGAAAAATTAAAGATTAATCCAAGAACCCCGCTCCCAGCCCTACTTCCAAAGAGTTGAGGAGTCCCTGGTTATAATAACATACTGAGTACTTTTATAAATATGCACTCAAATAATCTTATTTAGTAAAACACTATGACAAATGAAATTGCTACCTATACAAAGTTCCAAGATAAACCAAAATTGATACTCACTTCGGTAACCGCATGGTGTAACGCGCTACTCTTGCAGTAAACTAGACTGCCGATGACGGGGAAAGTGAGGTTCTAATCTCAGTCGGGTGCACTGAGGGTGGCTTTTCCTAAATGCTTTTCCACTTTCCCTTTACGAAAATGCGGGAACACTTCCTATTACTATAGCCTTCCTATTACCTTAAGCCATTAGCGTAATTAGCACATAAGCGTATAACCCAAACGGGTAGTCAGATGCGGTGCTAAAAAACTATTAGATTCTTTGATGTTTAACAAACTACATACAGTGTAAAATGTATGACTCAATTCCATGTTATTTGTTCTATCTCCTTAGAGTGGTGTATTATAGCCCCTGAGCAAATGAGGCGGAATGTTCCATGACCCCGCGTCCACAAACGTATCTCTTTGAAAGCATAAATTCTGACAGTAGCCACAACATACGAACATAAAAAACATGTGTTTTTTTCACTGATTTTTCAACCTCAACTCTTTTAAAGGCTGTAAGTATGGCAAAGATAAGAATAATATAAATTAAGGTCGGAAGGAAACTTTATTATTTTCAAATACAAGTTTTAAATATTTTGTTAGTAAATAACGTTTTTCTATAAGCTATATTGTGTTTAAGGGGACCCTTAGAATTAAATTTCCACAAGCCTCTTAAATCCTTTGGGTAACCTTGAACGTTGTATCCTGATTGCAAACAGTCCAGAATGCAAAATGAGCAAAAATCGTCTAGATTGCGAACACACCCAAAATGTTATGGCCACATAAATATTCAGTGTCCAGATTGCAAGCAAGTAAAAGAGCAACTCGTGGGAATTCCTACGTCAGGGTGGTGGCATGCGCCGGCCACAGGGGCTGTCCCCCTAACCAATCCTAGACTAACCTAAACTAATCTAATCTAGAAATACTCGTGTTTGTAGCTTAATTAAATGTATAATGACCAGGTTGGAAGGCCACATAACTGCTAGGCACTCGTGGGCCACCCTTATTGTCAAATTAGGGGCAGGATGGAAAACATGGTGGGTCCACAATCTGCACTACTACTTATATGTCAAAAGCAGATAAACATTTCTAGGTAACCACGTGTTCGCAATCTTTCTTTTTAGAGAAAACTACCAATAATTGTAGAGTAGCTAACAATTGCAAGGGTTCGCAATAATTAGCTTCTAGCTCTAGAAAATGAAACTATATTTGGTAATTAAGTGGGGAAGAACACATCCCATGGCAAGAGTTAATATAGTAACGTTTTGAATTTTAAGAAAAGGTTCTTTAGCCGGCGGATTGACTATAGAAAGTTACTCATGAAGAAAGTGGGTTAAGAAGACTGACAAATTGTTTGGGCTACGAAACTATGGTGACAAAGATGTAACATTTGGGTTGCTTCTTTTAGCGTAAGTGGTGCATAAACGCTGGTTATGATATACGCATGCTTGAATACAGTGCCGGTGGAACATTATTTGAGTGAAAAAGTGTGGAGGGGGGGGGATAAGATGCCCTAGAAGCATTGTGAAGTTTTTTTTACCCGTCAAATTCTTTAAAATTGAACGCATCTAAGCTATTTGAAGTTTAAAGCATGACCATCTGTCTGCTTCATATCAGAGAATATCAGAAGGGGGCAAATATATTTCAGGAAAGGTGGGATGGGGCAAATTCTTTCCAGGGAGGGGAATGCCCCTACTCCTCCCCGCGCGGCTATTCCGCCACTGATTTGACACTAGCCGAGTATCCTCAAAGCTAGAGTTGTTTACTCAGACTCGGGAGGCCGATGAACCAATCCCTTCCCTGCGTGTGTTGTGTGTGTGTACCAACGGCGCGCCGTGCCTGGTTGAATTCTCTCCTCTATTTCCTCGTACTGCTCCAATCTGCTAACATGGACCAAAGGAAGAAGTTGTTGTGTGGGTCTTCATAACGTCCAACGCCATCAGGCTGCTGATGACTCAGTCCGAGATCTGTACGCCTCTAAGCTTCTGTACTAAAGCACAAGACGCAGTTCCACTTTTTTAATTAATGCCTCAACCTCGAGGGAAGCCATAGCGTCTACTCAATACAACGAACAACGTGGCGTATGAAATCCGTCCTAAGTCTCCTATTAACGACTCGTTCTCAAATAATATGGAGCAAATTAGGTATAATTGTAAAGAGCATCAGGGGAAAAAAAAATTTCATTTGAATAAAATGTAAATAAACTCAAATTAATTACGAAAACTAACAAGAATATAGCATTTTTCATCCGATCTGGCATGCGTCAGAGGCCTAGCAATAGCGTTAAACACACCTATCCTAATGATGACGATTAGAAAATAAACGCACAGTTACAGATGTTGACTAACATGTTCTCAACCATAATTTATGTCTTAGTCCTTGACTCCCAATAATCATTATTAATTGCTTATTGTGATGTTTAGTTTTTTGTTACTTTATTAAAATTGTCATCACATTATAAACCAGGAAGTTTAATCTTAATTAAGTATTAAATAGTCAAAGCTATTATTTATGATTTTAGTGAGGATTATTCCATCTAGATATCATATTCTGAAAATTGAAAAATGACACCTGGACACGGGAATCAAACCCGGGACCTTTGGCTTAGTACGACAATGCTCTAACCATCATATATGAGTGAATAATGACCTTAAGTACGGGACGAATACTGGATAGCTCAGTGGATAGAGCATTGGCGTATTAAGCCAAAGGTCCTGGGTTCGATTCCCGTGTCCAGGTGTCATTTTTCACATTTCAGAATATGATACCTAGATGGAGTAATTCCCACTAAAAGCATAAATAATAGCTTTGGCTATTTAATTCTTAATATGCAATCCCGTACAATTATAATAATTGTACAAATGGCAGCAATAAGCCAACTACCGAGTCGCAGATGGCTGCGTTATCCGATGGCTCGTGATATTAATATAATCACATACTTGTAGCCGACAATTTCCACACGTCCACCATAGACTCTGCCTTAAAATATGAGTAAAGAATGACCCTGAGCACGGGACGAATCCTGGATAGCAAAGTGGTTAGAGCATTGGCGTACTAAGCCAAACGTTCCGGGTTCTATTCCCGTGTCCAGGTGTCATTTTTCCATTATCAGAATTTAATTAAGTGTGCAAGCTATCCCGATGCATCATAAAATACCTTGATTTGGTGTTTAATGGGCACAACTTATTCGAGTCTACAGACACCTGCTTCTGTGGCCACGTGATCTGACGCGCATCTCTTGCAGTAGATTAGACTGCCGATGACGGGGAGATTTAGGTTCAAGTCTCGGTCGGGTGTACTGAGGGTGGTTTTCCACTCTCCCTCCACACAAATGCGGGTATATTTCCTCTGAATATATCCTTCCTGACCCCTAAAACCACTAGCGTAACTAGTACACAAGTGTATTACCCGAAGCGGACAAAAAAAAGTCTGCAGACAATGTTGTTATAGTCACTGAGAGCTAGCAAAAGTTATCAGATCTATTCTTTTATGTATCCATTCACCAAACTACATAACCTGCGAGACGATCATTTGAATTGTTGTCACTTTTGGCGGTCAAAACTTTTACAAACAATTTGTTTTTAATTATGTTTTTCTTCTAACCGTTTTAACATCTGTAAGCTCCCACCACTCCTATGGCGGATCTGGCCCCCTTTCCGAATGTCACCTGCTTGCATGAACACTCAACTAAAATTAAAACGCACTAATAAAGTAGAAGAAAACACATCAAATTTCAAACCACACATTTACGCGAAGACGGTAGAAATGAGTGAGGTAGAATGTTAGAGGAGATGTACTCTGAATGAATACAAGCTTACCTTGACGGATTACACTATGGTACAGCTTATAACATCGGTCAAGGTAAGATTGCTAACTTTTACGGTAAACGGAGTGTACATGTACTTGAGTAAGAGAGAGTGGGAAAATATTGATGAAAACCCGACTCGGTACACCCCGCTTGTATATTAACACACAAGAGAAACGTCTCCTTGCGCGTGACCACTATCGCGGTGTTTAGAAGTCTTGGATAAAAATATATTTGGCTATTTCGTTTCATGAATTTTCTATTCGTTTGTGTGTACTATTCTGTACATAAATATGGTTAAATCGTTGTTATATATCTTGGATTGAAACTGTATCTAATTATCAACATTGAAAAATATGGTGTTAATGTTCTGATTAGAGCCAAAACATAATAAAGAGGAACGGTGTCAACTGATTTGGCTTGCTTCTGTTCCCCCCCACCCTCTTCATCCATCGTAAATACGTTTTATGTTGGACAAATATTACACGTCAAGTATTTGTATGGATATAATACAAAGCATCATCTCCACAAGACTTACAAATTAACTGAATCATGGCTTCTACAACTAACACTGTCACTAACCAAGAATTTTAGTATTCGTGCATGAAAGGACAAACCCATATATAAAGATCTATTTTTTTAAAGTGCTTCCTAGAAAAAAAATTAAAGTTTTTCAAATAATAATGTAAGATTGTGTCGTAAATCTGGTCCATAAATTGTTTGAGGTATTTAACGTGCACCTTCTGAACATACTGATTATATCAACACACGACTTACAAACTAACACCCAGCCTCCAGGACGTTAATTCATCCCTATGAATGGGGAAACCATATTTGACCAATGATAAATGTTTTAGTCAAGCCGGGAATTGAACCGGGGGTCCTTAGTTCAGTAAGGAGGGATACAAGCTACCGACTGAACTAAGGTGTCGGATGACAGCAGAATAAAAATAAATATTAAATTACGATTGGTATCCGCGGGTGGTCGTATGTTCTAACCCGTCACAGCAGTGTCGGACTGATTTCCTGCGACTGGGATATCGGGGTTTGATTACATTTCGGGAGTAGTGAGGGTAGTTTTTTTAATGATTTTCCACGCTCCCTTCACGCAAATGCGGGTAAATGGCTTCTAAAATTGTGCCTTCCCTATACTTGTTCCTTTAGCATAGTAAATGTATCGACCTGTTTCAGTGGCCGCATGGTCTAAGGCGTCATTCTCGCAGTAGACTGTACATTAGACTGCCAATGACGAGGATATCAGGGTTTGAATCCCGGTCGGGTGTACTAAGGATGCGATTTCCAAAAGAGAAAATTATTTTAAGAATTCAGAGATTCTTTTAGTCCTCATCCCCTTTGTGAGGCGACAGGAGCCAACAACGTGCAATACGGTAGGGGGGGGGAGGAACTCTTAGGGGAGACCCTAATCGTCGGCGTAGTTAGCTAGCGCGCTAGTTTCGTGTTGAGCTGGACTGCCAAGGACGGGGAGATCAAAGTTCGAATCTCGATTGGGTGAACTGGGGGGTGGTTTACCCTAAACGGTTTTCCACCCTCCCTCCACGCAAATGCGGGTTCACTTCCTCTTTAGTCAACCTTCCCAATCACTTAAACCTTAGCGTAATTAATACTTAAGCGTATAACCCGAACGGGTAGTAAGACGCGGTGCTAAATAATAATAATAAATAATATAATATTTTAATGGGTAATGTAATGCTAAATTTATGCCATTAAAATAGGAGTCCCAAATAACGAATTAAATAAAAACTTTGCATAGTGACAACATGGTTATGAGTTTGATTACCTCGTGAAAATTGCTACTTTTCTAAAATGTTATGTATTGTAATAATGTTTAGTACCCATGTAAACAAAAGACAAAATCACTGTAATTAATGTTAAATGTTAACTAATTAGGATGATAAATTAATGGTGTGAAAATATATATTTTAGCTGAAAACAGCATTGCATTAGTTGGCGCGCGGAAGTATCGTAATATAATAAGATAGGATTTTCTTAAGGCTTTTGAATTTAACCCGGTTACAAAGGAGTCTATCCATACATTCTTTTCTAATTGAACACATCAAGGTTAATGGCGTATGACCCAGCAAAGTGCCTACTTCTCAGAGAATAATAAACAACAGAAAGTAGAATTAGTACAACTCCATTCTACTCCCTTTTTCTTTTCACACAATGAGCCGTCACCGGAACCATAGACCATTTATACCATAGATAGGAAATGCAAGGCTAAAATAATCTGCAAAATGTCTTATGACTTTATTCCATCGAGGACTCAACAGAGGCTAGTTCTTTCGTGTGACCGCTTAAATTTGTTATTTACTTAGAAGCGTTATGTTGCTACAGGAACCAGTCTATTACAGTGTTCCTTATGTTTACATTAATTTTCATCATTCATTTATGAACAATTAGGAATCTATAGGTCATTGTGTTTGAGAAAGTTGGTTGAGGTGGGATTTTAATAATAGACTTACAGGCGTGGAAATAAATAAATTCAGGTATTATTAGCGCAACCGCTTGCTATACTATAAATGAGAGAGTGCATACCTAAGTTTTGTATTTTCAGGTTTAAACATTAAACAAGTCCATACAGAGTAGACATTACCTATTCCCAAACCATCAGAGTTAGTTTAGTGTGTGTGTGTGTGTGCGCTTGACTGATCAGAGATGTTGAGAGATTATCTCGCAATGGCGAATCTCACCATCTACTACTCAGACGCGTCATTTAATTCCGTAAATTTACTATCCTAGCCTTTAAACTCTCGCAATTTGTGTAGAGTTTTCAACGCCATTATTATCGTACTCTATAACGCAACATTACGAACTTCCGATGTGGAATATTTTGTTTGAGTTGTGCTGCATTTTACATATCTTTGAACACACATCTACGCCATTTTAGGACATAAAAGTACAAAATACATTTTTGGTTTCATCTCTGTTACATTTGTGTGAGTAAACAGTTTATTGTGTGTGTGTGTTTTAAGATGGATGAAAATAAAATAACTGTGAGATGCAATGCAATATTCTCTCTTATTACTTAAAGGCATTCAATTAAAATCAACTCGCATCGTTGATCGCATAGTCTAAAGCATAGGTCCCCAACCTTTTTGTACCTTAGAGCACATTCAAAATTAACGGTAGTGTGGCGGGCACAAATTACTTTTTCAAGGTGAATTTACTAACTCCTGCCAGGCTCAGAGGTCAGCCTCAACGCTATACACACGACCGGTCAACTTGGGTAATACCTAAGGCCGTAGCCATTGGGGGGGGGGTTCAAACCCCTCCAAGTTGACAAAAAAAATACTGCTTTATTTACAGTTTTAACAAGACCAAAATAAAGATGCACATGGAAACATTTAACTAATCACCACCATTTTAATGCTTAATGGTAAATCTACCATCCGTCCCAGGTCTAGGACACAGTTCACATGTCCATATTGTTGTTTCTAGGGGCAGGGTAAGGGACGTGCATTCATGGCAATAATGGTTAACAGTAATTTAAGTTATCAGGATGATGGTGAATTAGATAGAAATCCACTAGCATATTGTTTACCAAGAGGTCTTTCCGGCTGATATAATTAATTAGTCACCCCGCCCTTCATCAAATTGTAGTTTTGAAGTTTCTTAACAACGAGTGTCTTGAAACAACGGTGCACTGCTAGAAAGGTCCTCATTTGAAATGGAGGTGTTTTTAAGACGGATTTTTTTTTTCAAGCAACCCGTCTTACTACTCATTCGGGCTATAAGCTTATGTACTAATTAAGCCAATGGTTTCAGGTATTAGGTATAAGGTTATATTTATAAGTGTACATGCATTTACGTGGAAGGAGAGTGGAAAACCATTTCAGAAAAACCACCCTCAGTACACCCGACCGAGATTCAAACCTCGATCTCCCCGTCATCAGCAGTCTAGTTTACTGAGAAAGTAGAGCGTTAGACAATGCGGCCACCGAAGCGGGTACTTGGATAATAATTAATTGCAGATATTCCCCGCTTCTGTGGCCGAACGGTTTAAGGTGTCACCCTCGTATTATACTGGGCTGTTGAGTGGGAGATTTGGATTTAGTACCGGTCGGGTCTAATGAGGGTGTTATTTTCTAAAATGGTTTGCCTCTCCCCTTCCATTCAAATTTGGATAGATTACCTATAAAATGATTCCTCCTACCTTATTATAGTAATGATCATATATGCGTGTAGCCTGAACAGTTAGTAAGACGCGGTGATTTAAAAAACTGGCCATTGAGCGACCTGTATGAAGCTTCCTAAGTTCCTAAACAGATTAGAGAGCGAACATATTTGCTTCATTTTAGTGCCAGAATACCAACTATTAGACTATCAAATAAATGGGGCTACAATGAGAAGGCCGAGGTCAAATGAGACAAACATTTAAGATAAAACTGTGACCATCCTCACGTTTTAGTTTTAAATCTATAATGCAGTATAAGAATAAATTAAAAAAGTATACATGACAAGTCATTCTTTTGATTTTTTTATGCTACGATTTGTAATCGCAAGTTTATTTGTTTGTTAAGAAAACAAAATGAAAATAAGGAAATAAACTGAAGTTTTTCAACGTACCTTTTATACAATACATAAATATTGCACTAAATCAAAAAAACAAAATTCTGTTATGAAGCAAACTTAGGCCCTGCGGCACACTTTACAAGAAATAATTTATTTTTCTAATTTACACAATGAGAATAATCTAATTCCAACAACTAGCAACTACAAAACTTTATATATATATATCACACACACACACACACACACAAGTGGTAAGTAGATTATCCACCCGCACTTTTAGTAAAATTCCAATCACTTTTAGTTTAATTTTTCACCACAAGAAGACTAAGAAATTTCAACTCAACCAAGAATTCGAACCAAAAGGTTACCTAAGAAGCCGTTGGGTACTGGGTACCAGTACTGGGTACCGTTTCAAGGAATAGCGACCTTGCCTTGATTCAGAGAAATGTTATTAGTCACATATTTGATGCATGTGACGTAATTCTTGATACTCTACCCACCACGCCTTTTTTCTAATTGGACGATTGCGAACAATAGCCAGTTAGCTCGTCATCCTCATTTCTAGAGGGAGAGAGAAGTAGGTTTAGTACCTAGTGTTCTATAAAGCGTTCAACTCTTCAAGTATAGGACTTGTGGAACGCGCAGTTGCCAGAGCTTACCTGCTAGAGAAAGAAAGGTTGACTATTTTCACATTAGAAACTTATCTGTTATCAAAAAAATTGCATAGGTTACATTCAGATGACCTCTAAAAACCTTTTTTAATTATTATATAAAAGACAATAATGCGGTATATATTATATTAATATTGTTCAACTAAAAATGTTTGATTTTTTGATAACATAAAAATGTTATCATAATCTCGATTTTGTTGCTTACTAAGAAAAAATATTTGGTAACCTACGTTACCCAAAATGGACATGATATTTCTTGACATAGACTGCAATTTAGTTTCCTGTTATTTCACTGAGTGAAATAATATAATTATTTCTTACCTTTTCTTAATAGAGTATTAGGACAATACGATACAAATTTCAAAACGCTCACGTATTTGATATATTCACTAATTCAAAATAAAGATTGGTCTGTTAGTAACTCATGATATGTAACTCACGTTACATTTTGTCCATCAAATTGTTAAGTAGTTATGAGTGACTTTGATTAAACACATTTTTAAGTTAAGGTTAATATAACATTTTGAAAGAAAATTATTAATGTTTTTAGCCCTCTTCAAGTTTTGAAATTAATTTTGAATTATTTTTGTACTAATGTTGTGATATAAATATTAATAAATTACCTATTTAAGGTTATGATAAAAAGTTGAAAATATTGTTCCTTACAAAGTTTTAACTAAACAGTTATAAAATAATAGTATTCTAGTAACTCATGTTACATATTTAGTAACTCATAATACTAAGTATAGTTATTGTTTAAAATTAATGATTTTTAAAACTTATTTTAAACTTATTTAAACTGCCATGATTAACGTGTATAAGGTGGAGTTATACAACTGCTTGAGGCCTTCGGAATATTACATTCAGATTCAGATTCTTCTGAATTCGTAGAGTATACAAGAGGGTATAAAGGCACCATTTTTGGTTTTGTCTGACGCTCACACACAGAAGTTTAAGACAAGACAAACATCTCCTTCATATGTTTGGTGAGGAAATGTGTCTCCAAATTTCCATGGTTCACTCGCATGTTGTGAACTTTATGACCGACGCCTCCTGAAATAAATTACCTAACTCCATCTCATAGTTTTGCTGATCAATATCTTCTATTATAGAAACACTTGACACCTTTGTGGCTACTTTTACAAATTCTGATTCACTTAATACCATACTTTCTCTTTTCAAAAAAGATTATCTGACTTGACGTTTTACAGCTCCTCCTATTCCATCTACAGGTCCTTTACCATGTTATGTTACAATAATTTCACACAATTTCCTTAGGGTCTTTAGGCTGGCGGCAATGTATCTAATTTTGAATTGGGAGCTTGGGCCATCAGACCATATACTAACCTCTTTGACTGGAGGAGGAATTTATTGCAGAATCCTACTGATGTAGGCTATGATAGAGTCCTTAGATTGATTTAAATGGTCTGAAGCGATCACATATGCATGCTGTTTCCCTCCATGGCAGAGTCTGAAAGTGAACAAACTGACTTGGGGCTGTACCCAATGAAAGCTTTGTAGCTCATTCTGTGCTATAAGTGTAGTTTTCAGAAAAATCCACTTGAAGTAAAGCTACTTAGAATTAAATCCTGGAGAAGCAGTAACAGTTCTTTGAGCCTGATAGCTTTTAGATTGCTATTTTTAATATGGGAATGTTCTAGGAATTGGGGAGCAATACTGGTAATGTATTCAGCAAGTTCTTGAGCGGTATCCTCCCCCACGAATTTGCGTAAGCAACCATCTACTTCATTCCAGACATAACTTCCTAGTTTCTGAATCAAGTCATCATTTAGCTTGTTTTTACATTCCTTACATTTAGTTAACCAACATTCCTCGTTACTTGGTTGACAAAGGATCCCAAAATATATATGAATACTTTGTAAAGGAAGGTATAATTTTATTAAATGAATTTAAAGCGTTTATAAAATTTGTCGTGATATTTACAAAGGCAAACATTGTGAGGCAATTTGTTATTCAGTTTTATTGATTAGGGCCCAGTTCTGCATATTTGCTTTTACCTACTTCTAAGCCTATCTCTGAACGAAATAGAGCATGGGTTTCCTTGAGTGATGAGTAGAGATGTCAATTTTGTAATTTTTGTTTCCTATTGTTATCATCTTTCAAACCTGTCAAATGATATAATCACGCTCATAGAAAGCTTTAACAGCATTAACAGTTTCAAGGCTCGCTGCTAAAGAATTACTGCGCTTATAAGATGATGTTACCAAAAGTGAGGGTTCAGACTCGCCAACAATAGTTTGCGTGGAGATTTTGGAAGTACACTACGTACACGAGCAGTGGCTTTTCCTAGTTAATTATGATTTTTTGTGAAATGGGGGGAATTTGCATTTTGGTTTGCAATTTTTTTTTTAAGCGCCTGAATTTGGCAACCCTCTCTTTTACCTTTCTTCTTTCTTCAAATTGTATTAACTTTCTTTTCCTTCTGTCAAGCTTTGCTAACTCGTTTTTTTTCTTTTCTCTATTTTTCTGCTTAATATTTTTCTGTTTTTCTTTATAGGCATTATACTTTCCCTCTTATTTTACATGATCTACTCAACTTGACTAATTAAATTCCCGACTCAAAAGTATGTCCACACCCTTTTGTTCCCCCACCCCCACAGTTTTTGTTAATCTTTTTTATAAATAATGTTTTTTATTTGTATTAACACAGTCTAATAGAAATTATAAAATATATTACACAGCTACAAACAAAATACAGTCTGAATCCCATTGTAATTTACTGATTTAATAATTATTATAGTTCATATTTTAAGTAAAACAACATTTTCACGGATTTTTTTTTAATTTACCAAATTCTAAACTTATTCCCGTTTTTCCCTGACCATTTCAAATTCCCGACTGATTCTAGTTTTCCCTGATTTTCCCGGATGGTAGACCCTTTTGTTTTAGCTTCTCTCTCCTCCTTTTCATTTTCTCTGCGGGTGTCAGTGCCATGATCTGAAGAAATGAAATTATAATTTTAGCTAAATTATTTAGTACTGCAGGCTAGACTCAAGTTGGAATATTAAAAAATATTATTATTTTATTATTAGAAATTATCTTGAAGCTGTTAGCTACTTGGAAGACCAGAAAACAAGTCTTATTGTGTGAAAATCCAAAAAAATCAGTGTTACCAAATTTAAATCGTTAATATAGTGCTATCAGGATGAGCAAAGTATTTGTTTGGAGATACGGAACCATTATTTTATCAAACTTTATAAAACCGCCCCTAGTGAATTCTTTCTTTTAATAGGGTATTTAACATTAACTTTTAAGAGTAGGCACCACAAGTTAATTAACTCAGTGATACAGTCTGCTGGAAATGGTAAATTTACACGAACACTATTGCACGTGGATCATTTCTGATCCTATTATTTCTGTTATCAACCTACCTTTATCTCAACTAATACAGCGATAAATAAGGTATCAGTGGATAGGGTTTTTTACCAACTTCTGACATTGCATACTCAGTTTACGTTAAATCCACCTGTCAAAGACAGGCTTAAAAACTGGTTAAACATTAATGGAGATAAATAGTTAATAGAAGTTCCTAATACATTGTAAAAATATTAAATGATATTTGGATAGAAACTGCAGTGAAAAGTCCATTTTTGAACATTTTAGAATGACTTTACAGATAAGCACTGTGCACAAATCTTCATTCTGTCATAATACGGACACACTGTATTTTATACACAATAAACTTTGTCATTCTGTCCCCCATACGTCACCGCGGAAAATACGAATGCACTGGCATATTGTAGGTATTTTCTTTTCCCTTTTGCTCCCGTACCTCACGCACACAGATAAACGAACCGGGAGCTGAGTTGGGCCTGCTATGATGAACGCTCTTAATCATACTGCTTATATCAGCACACGACTTACGAACTAACATATTACTATAACAAGTACAGCACCCATTCCCCCCGCTCAACAATTTACCAATAACGAATCTTCACCCAGGTCGGGAATATAACTCGTGACCCCTAAGTCATAGGTGTATACGCTTCTGACTTTGATAAAACGTCGGACTCCTTGTTGTGAATTCGGTTAGGATTAGAACCCCGACCTGATTATCAACCGTGACAAAGTTTAATGCCTAAGACCACTCGACCACCAATGAAGGTAACTGGTCTCTTCATCTGAAAGTATGTTATGGTATAGTAGATTTGTTGTTGCACATAAAATATAATTAACATTTTTAAATTTGTCGCGGCAAATACAACAGAATCTATTCTATTGAAATGTACAAACAATACGGGTGTTAAAGTCTGTTCAGCGTAGGAATTGTTTTCTGAAAGGCCTTTTTCCCTACCAGAAGTGCTATTATATAGTAGGATTTTGGTAGGAAAAAAGACCTTTCAGAGAGTAATTCCTACCGTGAATGGAGTATAGTTTCCATTTGAATGTAAAATTAACCAAACTAAATATAAGGCCCACAACGAGGGGGCGGTGGGGTAGGGGGGGGGATCATAGTACCGGGCCCAGAACTTCCAGGAGCCCGGGCCCAAGCTACAGATTAACAAATAAAACAAATTATAGCAGATAAGCTCAAATAAAACATTAATGATAAGCAATAAAATGCCATTCTATACTAAATAAGAGTTCATATCCAGTCCACAGGCTGGGGTTTCTTACGGAGGCACTTACTGACATTTGTCACAATGTTATCATTGGTTCGGTACAGTCTTGTCTTCATTTAAAAGTGTCCGGAAGTTTTATGGAATATATTATTTTATATTTCAATTAGATTTGGTGCGTGAAGAGAGTCGAGTAGCGAATCAAGTTCAATTTAAATTTAAGTATTTTACTATGGGCTTAAGATTTTTAGTGTTTAAGTTAGAGATTGATAAATGATTGCTTGTGTTTTGTAAAAATGTATCAACGTTTTTTAAGGAACTTACGTCTAGCAGTGGTGGCATAGCAGGGGTGGGAAGGTACCGGGGGGGGGGTGGGGGGGGCTTTCTCCACTTGAGAAATAATGTGTGTCCCCCTCATCCCAAGTGGAATAAACTTGCCCCCTCTAAATGTATTTCACCTCTTTTTATATTATTAATTAAATTCATGGTGATTTAGTGAGGAGAGCTATGATATTAATTAATCGAAAGGAACGCCTAAGAACAAGTTATAAAGAGGTTTAAATGAATAAAGAAAATCAAGTAAATACTTATACAGTAAAACTAAAAAACATATGAGATTGCCTAGGTTATATGGTGAATTGAAGAATAACCTTAAAAATATAGATAATATATAACCTAGGTAATTCATTTAAACCTTTTTATAACTTGTTCTTAGGCGTTCCTTTCAATTAATTAGTATCTTTTTATATTATCGAAAATTATATTATGCTGAAAAATGGTCTTGTATCCAACTCTAAATGGCTTCTAGAGGCATTCATTTTTCAAAACTTTGGCTGGAAAGAACAATTCCAAATACAATAAAACCCCGCTAGACCGAACCAAGTAGTCCGAAATTACTGATAATTCAAACAAACTTTTCGGAAAACAGGGAGAAAATGTAGGTCGAGTGAGATATATTTTATTTGTTAAAAAGATCAAAGTTATAAGATAATTGGAACAAACACTGATGTCTGATAATAAATCCTTAATATTTACATGTTGAAGTCCACAGTGTTTTTTCATGTAACTAAAAATAATAACAGTAGTATATATTACGTGTTATACATCAGTTAAATAAATAAAAATTTGATTTAACTCATTCAACTGTAATTTAAAATTCGTGAAAATACTGTATACCTGTATTTTCCCGCTTAATCAACATTTTCGCTAGTCCGAACAGGCTTCAGTCCCAATTAATTTGATTGACATAGTTCTAGTGAAGTAATGAGAGGCAGTTAACTTTTTTTAAGGCGAATACCACTCTAAATAGTTTCTAGTGGCATCAAATTTTAAAACATTTGCCAGATGTGGACCATTCTAAATAGCTTCTAGAGGCATCTAATTTGTTTAACATTTCCAGGCGAGAACCACATCAAATAGCTTCTAGAGGCATCCAATTTTTGAAAATCTGCCGGGAGAAGACCACTNTTTAAAAAAAAGTTTTTTTTTTTTTTTTTTAATAATTCAGATGAGGGTTACCTCAAATATCTTCTGGGAGATTTCTTTTTTCAAACATTCGCCTAGGGTCCCCAAAGACCCTCCTGAAAACTCATTTTTATTTGCTAAGCTAACTCACCCTCCTAAAGGAATAAGGTTTCACCGTCATTAAAGTCGAGAAGAACAAAGCGAAGATGAACCGTGCCCTGCCCTTGAGCACCTGGCGGGTATAAACAATATAATCTAGTAGACTATATGACCAGACACACTTCGGTGGCCGCATGGTCTAACGTGCTAATCTCGTGTTAGATTAGACTGCTCAAGACGGGGAGAGTGAGGTTCGATCCTGGTCGGGTGCCCTGATGATGTTTTTATCTAAATGGCCTTCCACACAAATGAGGGTACGATTCCTCTAAATTCAACCTTCCTAATCTCTAACACATTAGTGTAGCTAGTACATGGCGTACACCCACAAAGATTATTAAGACTTTGTGCAAAAAAAGGTATGTGAGCGGGATGTGATGTAATTGCTTCAAACCAACCCTGCTCTTCGAAACACACGCTCGGACAAATGAAAACAACACAACATGGCGATATTTTTATTTTCATTTCCATAGTAATGTAAAAATAAAAACAAGTTTCTTACAAGTCTACTTTTTCATGTTTTACTTTAAATGAAGATGAAGAACAATTTGTCAACAATGTGTTAAAGATATAACGTTTGCAGGCGTTTGTCAACTATTACTACAGTCACAATAGAATTAATGGCTTTCTCATGCAATTAGAACGATACTTGTCACGTGACATATTTGGAACCTCGTGAAATTTTATATTATGTAACTTATATTTTCACATTTTGATAAAAAATGAATGATTTTTATTTTTTTGTTTAATTTATAACAAGTATATGCAACAGGCGAACTAAGCTTGAATAATTAGGATTCAACTTATATTTATAATACAAGCTGAAAAACGCAAACCTCTCACTCACTCTAAGAAAGGATTTTTGGAAATAAAAGGTGGTGAAAATAGGTCTTCCTCGAAACCACCCGAATAAGAAACACTTAATTTGAAGTATGTTTTGATACAAAAATAAATGGTACGAAACCCCGCACGGACTTTATCATTCCGGTGTTCAAAAATGGGGATATTTACTCAAATTTCAAAATATATGTGAAACGAAATAATATACACTAGCAATCTCGAGCAAAAACTGCGTTACACTTACGTAAAGAAATTTTGACTCCCGATTTTAAAATTTATAATTTTATTTTAAAAGAATTAAAGTTCTCGTTTGTATATTTGGAGCAAAAAAAAGATCCATATTGGGTCCACAAGGGTTAACACATCGTATTAAAATTTCTACTTCCGGTTAAAATTTTCTACTTTTATCAGGGGTTGCACATCTTATGGTTTTCACATTATTAAATTCCTCATTTATAAATTGAGACCAATAAAAAAGGTAGCTATTGACTATTGAGTATAAAATTATAAAGATAGATCATTGCTGTACAAATATTTACCCTAAGATGTTAAAGAAAAAATAACATAAATTTTATGATAGACTTACTTATTTACTTACTCTATGGGATTAGAGAATTATTGCGTTAAAACCTGAGTAGTATCTATTCACAACTAAAGCTCACTAAATTGTATTAATATAGCTGCCAATATCCTAGAAACTATTGCTTTTATATATTTGAAATAAAAGTTTTTTTTAATTTTAATAGTACTACAATTTTGCAATGACAAGTTATTTAGTATCTCAAATAGTTACGGAGATAAGGAAATTTCCACTTCTGTAAAGTACCATAAAATTCATTTTCATGGAAAAATGAAAATGGCCATTATTTTTATAATCTTATTCAACGCCTAGATACGAATTTTAATCAAAATCGTTAATGCCAATTTCGAAAAAATCTAATATTTTCTCTTTTCGCCCTTTATTAAACTACTTTTAGTTTTAAGGTTAAACAGACACACGGCATTGTAAAAACCAATTTTTAGGGTTCGGGG
>CABFWB010002693.1:0-23346 GCA_902151455.1 Timema bartmani | reverse complement strand
AAATTTTTAAATCCGTCCCCCCCCTAAATAGTTATTAAAATCCCCCCCCCCCCCCCTTTGACCTTACATCCTGGGGTCTCATTTAAAATTTTGAGATTCGCTATTGGTGGGAATAATTCCAGACAAGCTGAAATTAATTTTAATCGCTTTGATTGGTTATCAGTAAACATATACTAATTTCGCACCCCATGACAGACCCAGATTTGACCGCCATCTTGAAAAGGGGGCCAAAAAAGTTACACATTTTTAAGTATTTGTAGATATCTCGGTTAGTATCAACTTAGAGTAAAATATGTGGTTATAAAAGTTAAAGGTGAGTAAATTATCTACAAAAACTGTTCTATACATTTTTGGCGTAAGAATGTCTGTTTCTGAGTAATAGGCAGTAGAAATATTGAATTTTTGGGCGTTTGACTTTTTATTCTTTCATTCTATAAATTCTACAACAATGTAAATGCTTTTATGGTATGTCAATATAATTTGTTTGTCAGGTAAACAGACGAAAGGTCCAAGAGCGCCATTTAAAATAACAGAAACTGGTCTAGAATTGTAACGGTTTTGCCACTGTTCTCTCTGGTAGGTTAGGTTAGTGGTGAAACGTCCAGCCTCTCCCCTGTCAGACATGACGTAAAGCTTTGTGACGAGCAGTTTGAGGCTACATTCTCCCCACTTACTCCCCCATCACCAACCCTACGCCAGAATGACAGGGGAGGGTGGGAAGGTGTCAATCCACTGTTCTGAAACATCCAGTTACTCCAAGGGTAGTGTTGTCGAACGAGATGAATAAAAGTAGAATAATCTCGATTCTGTGTACACGATTAGCAACGAAAGGCTTTACAGTCAAACAAGCTGCTCAATATGCTAATACATTAAATGTCACTACTACAATTGAAGCATCAAATCACTACACATTGGTAATTATATTGGGCTAAGACAATGATTTAATGGTAATTTTTACTGCCCTTTGTGAATCTCACGCCAACATTCATTTATGAAGCCGGGCAAAGGAAAGTCTCAGAGCAGGCTGTATCTACCCCTCAGTACCGATTTGGATGCGTCATTTTGGGACAACATTTTGTTTCTACACGCATTTAATGGCTGTGATACTACTTCCGCATTATACGAGCAAGGAAAAATGAAGTGCGTTAAGTTTCTAAAGAAGGAGAAACACTTAGAGAAGGCTGTTAATATTTTTAAGGACCCGAATGAGTCTCCAGAAACAAACGAAAAAGCAGGTGAACATTTTCTTCTTCTTCTGTATGGAGCAAAAAACTGTGAATCATTAAATAAAACTAGATAACAGTGCTTCATACAATCTATTACCAAATCTAGCATCAATACCACTGACTAAAGATGTAGCTCGCTTGCACTCGTTCCGTGCTTATAACTACATTCATAAATGGTGTGGAAATGAAAAGTTAGCTTTAGACTGGGGATGGAAAAATTCAAAGAATTGGGTGATATTAATATCCCCCCCCTCCCCAACCCTCTACAAGAACTAGCTCCTCAGGAATTAGTGAATCTCATTTCTTGTAAATGTGCAAAACGTTGCAATGCCGCTTGTAGATGTCGCAAAGATGGTTTGCATTAATCTGTAACATGTGGCAAATTTTTGTTCGAATGTTGTGGATGTGGATGAATTAGACTACAAGAAGGAAATAGAAAACGGTTTGGAATACTCCAACGTTTACCACCTAGATGTTGTGGAGGGGTCAAGATGATATCGAGGCATATAATGATCAACCATCGACACCAAAAAGAAAAAAGAAATAAGAAAATTTAATGAACCATAAACTTTAAAGGAAACGTAAAGTTAACATTGTGGATTAGGCCTCTTAGGGATACCAGATAGAAAGAAAAAAAAAACCGCTGACTACTCTACCTCTAGGTGGTGTAGAAACAAGTACACAGTAAACCATTAATGTTTTATCGACTGGAATCGATAAAAATCGTATATAGCACCAAAAATAACAAATTGTGTAGCTTAAAATTGCCGAGAATAAAAAAATAGCAAACGTCCAATAATTCTATATTTCGACCCCCCTATTATTCAGAAACCGGCATTCATACGACAAAAATATCTAAAACAGTTTTTGTAGAAAATTTACCCATCTTTAACTTTTATAACCACATATTTTTCTCTAAAGTTTATACTTACCCCAAGATATCTATAACTTTATTTAAAATATGTAATTTTTTTGCCTTTTTTTTTCTCAAGATGGCGGCGAAATCTCGAATGTTTAAACGTGTTTGGTTATCTGGAGTTAAACTTCTACCTGCTTTCCAAATTTAAATTTTCTACTATACATATAGGTAGTTTTTCTTATAAACACCACCGCCTACATTTCATGGAGACCTATTTTAGAAATTGTTAAACTTTCAAAGTTATTTGGAGTGGTATTTTTAATAATTTCGTGGCAAATTTCAGTTTTATACTACAATGATTAATAGTTTTAGTTTTGTACATTTTTGACCCTCCCCCCATTCCACCCAAACTCTTTTTCGAAATCACTCAGATATTTTAGATTCTAAGACTCATTTGGTTATGTCGAGTTTTTTTCTACTTCTTTGCCAAATTATAATGTTCTAGCTTATTTCAAAAGAATTTTCTAACTAAGTTTTAACTTCTTTTTCCATAATTATATAACAAAATTCAAAATTTTCACACTATAACGTTTATTAGAAGTGGTCCCTATATCTGTTTACAGAATTATATTTTTCTACCACACATAGTAGGTTAATGTATTAGTTTTAGAACTGTTGAGTCCTGTCACCCACCAGTTCAACTTTCTCTAATAAATTTCAAATTTTAAGATTTAATTGGATATTTCCAGGAGTCCTTGTGTCGGCTTGCCCAACTTACTCTCCCACACACCCATTTTTTAACTACCATTTAGAAATTTCCATTTTTAAAACCTATTTGGTTATTTCGAGTTGTCCTTCTACCCGACTTCAAAATTTAAATTTTTTACCACACCCAAAAGTATTGTTTCTGTTATTGACCCCTTACCCTATTTCCGAGGGCCCCACTTGTATATTCTTTAGTTTTAAGAATTGTTTGACTATTTGTAGTGGTCCTTTTAGCTGTCTGCTAAATCCCAATTTTCTACCATAATGATAAAGAGCTAGTTCTATTAGTTTTGGTAGTTTTAAGCCCACTTCACACTTTTTTCCTCCAAATCAATAAATTAGAGATAGCTAGATTAAAAATTAAATAAATAAAAACAGCTAGATTTAAGGTAAAAAAAAGTAAATAAATTAAAACAAACTGCTATATAAAAATGTTATTTTGATGTGTAGTAGTAAATATTTAATAGGTTAAGTATTCAGTCGATCGTAATGAAATACTTACACGTTCATCTATAGCAATTTATTAAGTCAAATATAAAAAATTAAACACTTGCAATTAATTAATAGATTTGGAAAATTTGATACATCTAATTCCATCTGTTAAAAACGCTTTTAAAGGAAATTAAATAAAAAAATTTAACAATTTTTTTTTAATTGAAACACAATTAGAATCAGTTTTGTTGAAAAAAAGAGGTTTTTTTTTCCAAAAATGTTCTGGTGCACGATGCTAAAAACTATCATGTGTAGAGGGTTAAGAGATACCACAAATTAAAGTTTCAATGTTTACCCAATTTATTGCAAATAATCTCGTCTATATATATAAAACCATCAAACCATATACTTCTATTGTTATAAATTTATATATAGATTATATGTATTATATGTATGTGATATATAACTATAACCTTAGAAGTATTTAGCTAGAAGAAGTGTGTATGTATGTACAGTATATAAATAAAACAATATTAGTATAGTCTATAGTTTGATCTTATGCGCAAGGTTAAATCATTATTATTGAATACACCTACAATATCTTGAAATGATAATTGTCCGTAACATTTTCAATCGTAAAACTTTCCAGAAGAAGATTCATTTGTAAAGAATTTAATAAGTACAATAGTACACAACTAGTGTAAAACAGACAGGAACCCAGATGTTGGTTACACATTCAAACACCAAGACCTGTAATCGATGGAGTAGAAAACTGGCATCTCAACGATTGCTTTATTGTAATTTATTTGAAAAAGTTTATGGTTTTCATGTCCTTAGAATAAATTTTTAAATCGGGGACATTTCGAGTGCATTCCTTCCAATAACAAAATAGAACAATTTTTATTGGGATCAATTATTATTTTTCTTGATGCTATGAGAGTGTTGATTACATTTTCAATAATTAGAACATTATTTTGTGTCAAAAATTAAAAAGTGCCTTCTCTATTATTATTCTTATATTCCCATTTACTCATAACAACAAATTTCCCATTGAAATTGTTAACAAGAAAACAAATACTGCAGGTTTTCGATAGCCTCACGTTTGAGACGTGTTAGCTGGACAGAATATTTGTTTGATTCTACTAAAGAGGGCACTCCAGTTTACCGCGTTCCATTGACACGATAGAAGAGGCGATAAGATATCTCCATTTTTTTCTCTTGGGAACCATCTACTAACTGTTTTCACAACCTGCGGTGTTGAGTAGACCAGTACTCGAGACGTTGATAATTCGCTCCTCCGTGTCATCTCAAGTCTTCACTACATGGAATACGTGAAAAAAGGGTTTTTGTTCTGAATAATTATTTGTCAATGTTAATAATTAGTTTGAATTGAGAGCTTTTTCTTTGCTTTGTCTTTTGTTTGTAAAAATATTCGTTAACGTTTCTAACCAACTTTTCTATTGTTTGTTTAGGTATCTATAAGGTTATGTATATCTAATAATTTAACATTTTTTTTTAATATGAAGAAAACAAAATATAAGCTTTATATAAACAATATTTTACAAAATCTTTTTTCCCTACATCATAACAACTTTGTTAGCAAATATTATATTATTTTGTCAAATAGACATTAATTTATTTAATATGTAGTTCTCATCAACAAAGCAATAGCTACGTCTCTATAAAAGTGTAGCACAAATGGTCTGTTCCAACTATGTCAGACCGTACACTTTTGCCGTATAACGGCTGTCTGAGCCCTCTGTTCCAACTATGTCGGGCCGACACTTTTGCCGTATAACGGCTGTCGGAGCCTTCTATCAGTCTAGTACAGTTGACTCCGTGGCTGTAATGGATTACGACGAAGAGCTGGTTGTAATGTGGTATTTTTATAATAAAAGAAGCAAGTGGGGAAAAAAAGAAAAGATTGGTTGCACCAAATCCTTGCTGAAAGATTTTCTCAAGGAACATTTCAAACAAGTAGGATTAGAATTTAGGCATTTATTTCAACCTCCATGATAACAAGTTAACAACTTTAAACAAATTAACACACAAAATAACGAATAATCGTCATGCAAGATCCTATCTGCGTGCTCTACTACTGAGGGTGGTCGGCACTGAAAGTAATCACAAGTGTGAATTGCGCAATACGATCCTACAAGCGATTAAATTCCGAAACGACACTTTTATCGTGTCTCTGCTGTGACAAACTGCCCGGCAAAAGTGTCGGCCCCGATACGGCTTGTGTCGCTACGGTCTGGCAGCTTGGACAACGCTTATTTATTATTTTGACTAAACAAATTGTTTAATATAAGACATTTTCCCTTATTGTCCCAATGTACACTCCGTCGAGATTGAAAGGTATCAACTTATAGGCTCAGCCCACGCGGTACACATGACTGCAGAATAGTTTGCCTGGCTACGCCCAAGGCCGGATTTAGAGAAAGCCTTTAAGTCCTTAAATTATGTATTGACTATTGGGGGGGGAGGGGGGGGTTATGTCTTTTTGCAATGTCNTTTTTTTTTTTTTTTTTAAGCTGTTCAAGATTTAACCACGCCCCACGTTATTTTGGCAGCAGTGCTACCGACATTTATTGGTTTTACATGGCAACATAAAGCAAGTCTCCCCCTTTCCAGAATCTTAATTAATGTGAATATCTAATTATGAATTTATTAATGAGTAATTATTATATTCCACACATGTAACGCAAATGACAAACTAACTCTAAAAGAAATTTACTTTATTTGTAAAGACCTGAGCCAAAAGAAACATATTTTAAGGGTCCCAATTATGATTTAAAATATTTTATATTATTTCCGGGTAGAAAAAAAAAGATTTGATAAAGTGGTATCCATTGGACATATTTTAGTTATAAAAGTGAATTAATTTGTTTCTTCAAAGCTATTATGGCTATGTATAACTTTGTGGGACCATAGTTCGATTTCATACTTTGTTTAATGTTACCATAACGGCCACAATATAACTATTGGTAAAAAGTTTACTTTGATTGAGAAAAATTGTAGTTTAGTAAGTTTTGCGTTAGTTATCATTTTCTAATAAATTTAATGTTTAATGTGGGTTTTTTTTACTAAATCAATTCTGTAAATCCAAACAATCAAATTGGCTGTAGGTAAGTATCAATACGATATCAGAGGAGGTTTAAATAAATGAAAAGCAAGGAGAAATATTGTGTTTGGCTTACGAGCTTAAAAATACTTGAGATGATATCTCTGTCTTTTTAAGGTTTGGAATGTAAATATCTTTAAGTAAAAAAATATTGTAGTTTTGTACAATTTTTAAAAATGTTTGTCTGTTGGCAAAGATACCTGGAACTGCATAACCGATTGCGGTGCATTTATTTATATTCATTCGGATGTCTGCTAAGGGAGGATCTAGCATACATACAGTCAGGGTTTTATTTTCCTTTAAAGATACGACCGGATTTATTTATATCTGTAACTTTGGATCTCTGGAACCACTTAACCGGCTGTGGTGCGGTTTTTACTCTTGTACTGAACCTATAGCCAGGCATATTTTAGGATTATTTGTGTATAATCAGGTGTTTCGGTGTGAGTCCCGGTGAAGGGCCAGCCGATTGTTTGTATACATTTATGGAACCACATAATTACTGTCGTGTAATCCGTAGAGTATTTATCTTGGCATTTTTTATAATTATAATCGGGTGTTTCGGTGAGAGTCCCGGTGAAGGGTCAGCCGGATATTTGTATATAGGCTATCCATGGAACCACTTAACCGATTGCAATGATGTTTTTTTTAGAACAGTTCTTAAGGCATGCTTTAACATGATAATATAATCACGTTTTGTGTTGTGAATATCGGTGAAGGACCAGCCGGATATTTGTGTATATCTCTGGAGCAGCTAACCGATTCCGATGTAGTTTATTATATTCTGCAGGATATTCTGTGTGACTGCCGACGGCTCTCCTCTCTAATGTATAACGTTCAGGTCAATATAGTTTTATGACCTAATTTATTTCCTTAAAATTCTACCTTATTCTCCTCTATTCTAGTGCCATTACTGGCTATCAGTGACGAAACTATTGAATTCAAGCGATAAGGAGAAAAAGTGCATTTAAAAAAATTGCCTCAGAATTTGCTGGAAGTGAAATAAAGAAAGCAATTTGTTAAATGAACGCTTTAAAGAGTGTTGTTACTGAAGACCGTTTTTTCAAATACGAACCAGCCACGTCCTAGCAGCCCCTCCCTTCCCTACCACCGTACCACGGATGTTTTCCCAAACTCTGGTCGCTTCAGCGTCTGCTTCTAGCGGCTAGCCTGTTGAGGCTTTTCAAGCACGTGTGATGGTGTTTGAGGGTTGGGAAGAAACTAATCTTCGACAGCAACCATCCTACTAAAAGATAAAACCCAGAAAGAAGGAATGCGGTGGATTCTCTTCCCAGCAGCGTGAGCGTAGCGTCAATGTTTATTTTCAAAACACAGGAATGGAAGTAAACAGTTACTGTATTGAAGTTCTGCCCCTAGGTGCAAAGGAAACCACGAGATAATAACTTGCTGGTTTAAGAGCCAGCCTTTGGTTTGTGAAACACTCAAGTAATGTTATAATTAGAGGGGGATTACAGGCACTTAAAATGCATAAGAAAGGGCAAGCAAATATCACTAAAAATAACAAAATAAGCACATAAATGTATTATGAAGAAAAATAGCTACACAGGCGTTATAAAGTGAAAATAGGCGCATTAATAGATGCTGTAAAGTAAAAGTAGGCACAAAAATAGGCGTTGTAGGGTAAAAATAGGCACACAAATGGGCGTTGTAAAGTAGAAATAGGCACAAAAATAGGCGTTAGAAAATAAAAATAGATAAACAAATACGCATAATAAAGTCAAATTAGGGACAATACCGAAAACCTTTTTTATTCCTTCTTATATTCTAGATTACGAATATATTTTCCATAACTGCACATTAATTACTATTACAGTTAATTACCAAATACTTATAAAGAGTTTCGTGTGTAAATTTATTTCTGCTCTCTGAAAAATACGTTTATGTTGTGCGAAACTTCATTCTATTTCCCATGATATCATCAATCAAAACTTCAGACAAACTAGCTCAGCTGATCTAAGCTCGACTTCTGGAAGGGATTGAATCTGTCCTTCTAGGATGTCTGCCATATTTGCCATCGCTTTCCAGATAGAATTCCACTACAATACTCGGAGAAGTTTGTCGACGGTGGCTGTGCCAACTGAGCCAAAACTTCAGGTTTGCCTATATTCTCAACATGAGGCTCACAGCTTTCACAAGAGAGAATTCGCTTTCTTCTAAATCTGCGATAGCTCCAGGAAGGTTTCCAAAATCCACTGGCTAAATAATGCTCTTCTAAACGATTTATCTTTGGGAGTTTTCGATTTATTTGTATAAATTACGATGACGTTCAGCTAGCGGCAATGTAAATACATAAATAATAGTAAATTGATACGCACATCTAATCAACAGCTATATTACACAAGGCACAACCAATGACGGACACTATTGTAGGCCATAAGAAAATCTCGGCTCTAGTCAGAGGTACAGACAGACAGACAGACAGACGGACGGAAATTCAAAAACAATTTTTTCGGATTCAGGGAGTCATGAAACGTCAAGATTCATCAAAATCTCGAGTTCAATTTTTTTTGACGATCACAATACTTTCTCTACCTGTAAGATAGAGAGAAAGTAAAAAGGTTTAAATTGAATATTATGGATAATGTCTAAATAAAAATATGTTCCCTACGTTGTATGAATTGACGGCTGCTATTTACTTTTCTTTGCAACTATAACTTTACTGTAAGGTCCTTACTAATTATTTATCGTTCTTGGCTACGATTCAAGGGAGAAGTTTAAGAAATCATGTTTTATCTTGAGTTGGGCCTAAAATATTAATTTTTTCTATAAGTTTGCCTTGTAACATTCTATGAACTACTGTTGGATGTGGTGTATCAGGTGTTCGATCTTAGGCAAATTTTTATTTATTTTTTTCGCTATCGCGTCTTACCACCCGTTTAGTATATACGCATATTTATTAATTACTCTAATTGAGTAGGGTTGAGGAAGATATAGTTTGAGAGTTAATGTACCCAAAATTTGGTGGCGGTAGGGTGTTAAAAAATATTAGGGCAACACATTCTCAGTACATCTATCAGGGATTTAAACCCCGAATTTACCATGATTAAAAAACCAAATTGAATATGCCGGAAATTTGGACCTAGTGTTTAACTGTACCGACAGTTAATATTTAGAGTTCAGTAGCCTATAATTTTGATTTTTTAATGTTGATTATATGCATTTTATAACTTCAATTATATAATATACTTTATTAAACGACTGGGTAGAATTATTATTATTATTATTATTATTATTTACATTCCCATAAGTGGCTCATAGGAGTGAAAACTTTCACATGATGGAAACATCGAAAAGACGGCTCATTTGACCAACCGTTGTTTGTTTATAAGTAGGAGAGCAAAACAAAACAAATACCCTTGGAGTGTTTGAACTGTGATTCAAACTTAATGTTCACAGTTAATTCAGCCATGGAACGACATGGACGTTTAAATGAAGCTGATAAAGGAAGGATTCTGGCTTTAGTGGAGACAGGGTACATGGACAGTGAAATTTCGCGTACAATACCGTGTTCGCGAAAAACAGTTTCGCTTTGGAAATCTAGATGATAAAATGAAAACAGCCTCAAGTGTCGTCATGGTGGAGGTGATTCACGTAAAACTACTCGGGAACAAGACGCCACGCTAGTTGCTGTAGCTGGAAGAACCCATATTTAACAAGTAGACAAATTGCCACCCGGGTTGGGGTAAACTTGTCTAAAGACACAATTTTGGAGCGCCGCTTAAGAGAAGGACTTCATTCATTTACTGCTGCTTCAAAACAGATATTAACATAATGACAGAAGCTGGCTCGAATGAATTTCGCACAAGGAAACTTAGAACGGCCATTAGAATATTGGAGGAGAGATATTTTTACTGACGAGAAGGTATGGAGTTCATCAAATGATGGTCGTGTGCTAGTTAGTTGATCGCCCTTAAAATGCTCGTTTTCAACCATCCTATGTGCATCAACGCCGCTATACTGGTTGCTTCTCTGTCTCGAGTTGGGGATGGATTTCAAATGCTAGTGTGTGAGTAATGTGGAAAATAGATGGACATTCAAATAAGGAACAATATGTGTGTATCTTGGATAACGTGATGTTGCCGTCTGTATGGGAAAGATATCCCGTATGACACGACCGCTCACCTGTTCATACTTCTCGGTTAGTGCAGCGGTAGTTTGCAGATCATGGGGGGGGGACATTGATGTTATTCCATGGCCTCCATGTGGCTGTGATATGAACTCAATTGAGGATGTAAGGGCAGAAATGAGTAGGAATTTTAGTGAACGTAATCTGGATATCAGGAATTCTAATCTACTGTGGGATGAAATTGAAGCTGTTTGGAAAGAGCTCTCCGACAGTCCACGGTATGTTGCAAGACTTATTAATCCTATGCCAAGAAGATTAGAATATGTTGTGGAAGCAGAAGGATTTTGGACAAATTATTGATAGGCCTATGTAAAATACTTGCTAAAATTTAGCTTCTTGTTCTTGTGGATATAAATCATACATCACCTCTTGGTTTAACCACCTGGATCACCATCTGTCATCACTATCTTGGCTTAACCACCTGGATCGCTCTCTAACGTCATTATATTGACTTTACTATCTGGATCACCATATTATGTCGTCACTATCTTGGTTTAGCCGTCAGTATCTTGGCTTCACCACCTGGATCACCATCAGTCGTCACTATCTTGGCTTAACCACCTGGATCACCATCTGTCGTCACTATCTTAGCTTAATTGTCTGGATCACCACCAGTCGTCACTATCTTAGCTTCACTGTCTGGATCACCACCAGTCGTAACTATCTTAGCTTAATTGCCTGGATCACCACCAGTCGTCACTGTATTGGCTTAACTTCCTGGATCACCGCCAGTTGTCACCCTCTTGGCTTAACTTCCTGGATCACCGCCAGTTGTCACCATCTTAGCTTAACTGCCTGGATCACCGCCAGTCGTCACCATCTTGGCTTAACTGCCTGGATCACCGTCTCATTTTGAAATATGAAATTGAGTATTATGCTCTTTGGTGGACAGTGATTTTCCTATTTTCTAAATGTTTCTATAACAGTATATTATTTCATTTGTGTTCTTTTTTGTAATGTTTCTGCTACAACAATGTATATTACTTAGTTTTATAAATCTTATGGTTTTTTTAGTAAATCTCTCTATTTATTAATCGTCCTAACAACTTTGTTCAAAATTGGTATTCGGGGACTAGTTTACATAAATTTTTTTTTTTCTAAAATAAATTAATTTAAGGGTAGTTTACTTACTACAAATTATAAAAGTTTGAACATTTTCCAGAATTAGGCTCTTAAGATTTAGTTACAAATGGGTATCTGGAAATAGTTTTTCATTATTAAAAAGAATACTTTTTATTTTTACAAATTACAAAACAAAATTGGGTAGTTTACAAATAACTTAGTTTTGAAAATTTGAAATTTGTTAAAAATATTTGAGCAATTTGGTTACAAATTTATATGCAAAGAGTTTTTAATTTGATTAATATTATGATGCGTTTATTTTTATAAGGAAAACTTACTTAAAGGTAGTTTACAAAAGACATATTTTTGAAAATTTTCTACCAGGCTATAATACATAATATGAGAAAATTTGTGTAATTGTGGCGTTCCATTCATTTATTTTAATCTGGCATGAGCATTAGACTATACTTTTCAATTGTTTAAGCTATCAAATATGAACGCTAATCTGTAAAAATTGAAAAGTTGAACAAAGAGTAAAATATTTTTAACATATATTAAAATTCAAAATGTGTCCTTGTTTAAAGCGAAAGCTTTTAAAAATATTTTAACAGATGTAGACAAAGTGTTTTGATTGTCATTTGATCGTACATTAAATTTTGGAAGTTTTGTATTTGTTAATGTGACCAATTTTTATAGTAGGATTGTCCAAATTCCCCAAGAACCCCACAGTTTTATGCCAAGTTTGTTCTAGCTTTCAAAGAACTTACACGCCAATGTGGTTCTAACTTCCAAATAGCACCACCATCCCATACCAAGCTTGCACCAACCTATAAATAATGCCACAATTTAATGACAAGGTTTTTCCAAGGTTATTATAATGGAAATTTTCTTTAAGTTTGTAGTTTAAAATTTAATACTAAACATTGCACTACAAGTACACTTAAAGTAATACTTATGCTTATGAAAGAGCCCTTCTAGTTAACACTCACCAAACTAAGATATTTTTCATATAACCTATTATTGTCTACTATTTAAAAATTGAAAAATCCACCACAATACCGGAAATTAACTTGTCTATTAATATTTCCTCAAAGTGAAACCTTCTTTGTTATATAAAAACTTCGCATTTCCCAACAAAAATATTCATAATTACCTTAGAAGGAGAACTACAAACCAATCCTCCACCTTGCCACCCACATTTATTTTGATTAGTAAATATTTCAAAAAAATACACACATTTTTTTAAACTGAGCGTTTATTTTGAACTTCTCTATTTAATATGAATGATTTTAAAAATATATATTATGTAGGATCCCCACATCTAGTTCTAAGAAGAATTATGTTTATGTAAGGTTTGTCAAATTTATACTTTGAGGATAGAAAGAGAAAGAAAACATGGATTGCATCGGACGAGAGACTTATCTGTATGAAAGCAAACATTTCCTTCTGTCTAGTTTCTAATAGAACCGTCCTCATTCTTTCTTTGGCTTCCTAGTGCTGAACGATCGATATTTAGGAAACTCACACATTTCAACCCACTCGTCTGCTACGTTTGCATGTCCAAAATTAAAGCGCCTGTAGCACTTATGATCTGTCAAAACCACAAAGGTAAAACATGTATATTTAATATCAATATAACCTGCTTTAATGGCTGCATGGTCTAAGGCGCCACTTTCGTGATAAACTAGATTGCCGATGACGGGGAGATCAGGGTTCTAATCCCAGTCGGGTGTACTGAGGGTGTTTCTTTCCTAAATAGGTTTCCACTTTCCCTTCATGAAAATGTGGGTACACTTCCTAAAAATTCTACATTCCTAATCCCTAGCTCACTAGCGTAATTAGTATATACGCGTATAGCCTGAACAAGTAGTAAGAAGCTATTCTATTATAGTGCACATTTTACCGTCCAAACAAGATTCCAGGACAAACTAGATCGGACTTCCAGAATTGATACATCCTAAGAGCCGCAGGATGTACGAGTTTAGCCTAGTCTGAATTCGTTAATCATGAGATTATGGCCTAGCTCATAAGATAAATTAGTATAGCCTACAATTGTATAAGAGCAAACCAGTGTTAGGTTAGGTTAGATTAAGTTAGGTGACAACATTCGCGCGAGAACTGAATGATGAAACCTGTCCAAGGTCAATTCATCATATGGGTTAAGAAGAATGACAACTAGTACTGCCTAAAAACATCAGGCTGTATCTGTTTATCCTACAAGCGGCAGGATGTATCAATTCATCCTGGTCCGAACTAGTTTGTCCTGTAACTAACACACACACAGAAGACAATACTTCAACAAATGACCCAAATGTTAGCATGTCCTGCCTTCTCTTAATGCAACAGAAAATTAAACTCAAAAGGCCAGGACAATGATTATTATTTTTGAGAGAGCTGTTGAGGATTTTATTATTTAAGTTATTCAATAAATTTAAAAAAAAATCACAAGTAAGAATTTTGTTTATCTTGAAGCTAGGACGAAAAATTGTCACTTAGTTGTTATTTAAATTTTCATTATTTATTTGGTAGATATGACATTATAATGGGAAAATGTGTGCTGGGACTGGCCATGATGACGACTTTGGACACAGGTGAAAAATATGTGTACTGTATATCAATTCTAATATTTTTTTCATATCAACAAAGTATGTTTTAATTTTTTTTACACATACGTTTTACTTATTCTAGCCCAAGTCAAATTAATAAACAGGGACTGATAATTGCCTGTTTCGTGAGAATGACCCATATTTATTTATTTTAAAATGCTATCAAATTATTAACACACAACAGTTATGGTGCATCAATAATTACAATTAATGAAAAAATCATCTAATGAACACGGGAAATGATCAAGGGACTTTTGTATTACACCCAAATATTTACCCCTCCACTGAACTAACCATATTGTCTAGTGCCCAGGGTCATTTGTAACTCATTAATTTAAGACATATTGTAACATTGTGTTACAATAGGACTCACCTCCATTCAAACCTTTACATATAACTCGACTCTGGATTCATACTACCCGCTCCAAATAATATTCAAAAATAATCTAATCCCTACAATAGTACACTTCTCTATTGTAGTTCTCGTAAATTGATACAATGTAATAGACAATTCTAATCATATCAACAAAATAGAATGGTAGAATACTCTGTTTCTGTACTCACCAAATCTTTCTTGTTGTTAGAGCAACCACCTAGACGAGCAACACCGGGTAGAAGCCGAGAATGGGGATTTGACTACGCGAGCCACAAGATCCCTACAGTCGAAGTCCACACCAACTGGATCAAATTAACACTGAAGAAGACCAGGCCGAACTAACATTGACCAATGGAATACTACCCACCTGCCTTCTGATGGCAGAAACATGTACTACGGAAACAACATCCGATGGCAATAGGACTGTTCCTGAAGACGGATGGGGCAACGACAACAAAGCTACGTGACGTTCCATTGCTTCTAGAACAACGCCACCGACAAAATTGTTCTTTCCTCCACCTTGCTTTCCGGCTTTGAAAAACCCCTATTTAAAGTGATGAACACGTATTGTAACGATGACTATTCAATCGACACTGATGGAGGAACATAGTCCTAGGACCAGCTATGTCAGGACAAACCTTGATAAACTACGGACGTAAACTATGGCAAAGTATATATTGAACTCTAAAATTAAAACTTTAACTTTTGTGTAAGCCATGTTTGGCATTGTGATTTTTTGCACAATATTTTTCTTTACCAGAACTTTAAACTTTGAAATGAGACTCTATTTTTGTGTCTGTCGCCACTTGGGCGCTAGAGTCAGCTGTTTTTCTTGATCTTTTAGATAACCACAACTACTAGATAATTTTGTGTTGGACACGTTTATAAATATTTCATTTTGAATTAGTGTTGCTAATTATTGTTTTGATTTCTTTTGTATGATGAATATATATTTAGCTTTGTAACGTAAAGTTTTTACAGATAAAATTAAATTAGTGATTAATTTTATAGTAGAACATTGTTCAAATGTTTTCGCTAGGCTTAGTTTATAATAGTTTATTTACTTTGAGTTCGCAAGTAAATGTAAGTTTCTAAACTTTGAGTCTAGGTCAGACAGTCCCGCGGGAGTTTGACTAAAGTCTGTTAGCCAAACTCTCGCGTATTTTAAAATGTCTAATAAATATACTTTATATTTATTATTAGATTTGTTGAAGTCTATATTGACTGTAGTAAATCAGACGCCTTTGGAACATTGTAATAAGGCCCATAAGGCCCTTATATAAACTTTACAAGTTATTAATGTACTCGTATCAACACTGTGGGTTGTTTGTCTCCTCAAGACTAGCCCATCTGATTGTTTGATATGTCAAGTATGAGGGAAGTTTCTCTCTAATGAACTGCGCTAAATAACTGTTTATTTCTAATATGATTTTCCACAGAACTCAGTACGATCATTGAGACCATGTAAAGAACTCTGCTTTGTTTTTGCTTTGAATAAACTGTTTATAGTATTGTTATTTAATCTTGCATTTAATTTCCCATTTTGTATAAATGTAGATTACTCCCTCCCCCTTCCTTTAAGTTATCTGTGGTCGTAAGGAAAGGTTGGAGAGAGGGATGTAACAGTATGCTCCAAAGCATTAAAATATGATTTACACTCCGTTAACCCTGAAAGGTATTACACTATGGCCCTATCTTATAAGTTATACCATAGTGGAATAATGTATGGTAAACTTGCTACCTTACATGGTAGATGAGGAACACATGAGGTCAGCTTCTCAATTGTTTGATAATTAGAATATGAACTTTTTTTTTTATTGGGGAGAGGGTTATATGTGTGAACTTGTTGAAAGAATATAGGTGCGTAGCATGGTTTAGTATTCACCAAATACATTTATTTACACATAGGCTAGAAATAGTATTTAAACTATTACAAATAAAATAAAATACACTCCGATTAAAACTACGGTACTAGGATGACCGACTGGCAATGGGCTGCACTTAACACCCAGCCACCATCCACCGTTTTTATGTTTTATGTAAAGAATATCATCAGGACTGGAATACATTTGCAAATACCTCTTCAAAGTATTAAAAGGTACAATGCAGCATTGTTATGATTGTTATATGGACCATCCTTCTTTCAACACCTTACATATTGACAAGAGTAAATGCCCCTTCCCTCTGCCATGTTATTAACCCACAATGCCATCAATAAATTGTTGGGTGATTCTACAGATACACCATAAACGTAAACTAAGAAAATTGGATCGAGCTAGACATGCTAGAGAAGTCGTCATTTACTTTAATTTCAATATTTAATTCAATTTTTTTTCCACTAAAAAAATACATTTGGCTTAGACGTAGTAGGCCAGCCCACACCCTTGCATAAAAATAAACGAACGTACTCTACAGAATAAAGGCTTTCCTTTTTGGTGGAATTTAGCTATGGATTTTAAAACTATTACCAAAGGAATGATAAATATTTATTTTAAGATAGCACAACACATAACATAAGCTGATAACTCTTTTAAACTTTATTTTAATTATCTATAGCTCTATGGATAGCGTTTGCGTAACTTTGTACAATTTAAAAATGGTTAAGTGCACAATGCTCTCTATAATGCGTCACACAACCCATTCAAAAAGTCTCAGGGTAAATTGTAAATAAATTGAATAGTAAGTAGTACCAAATTAAACTTAATGGCAAACTATCATAGTTTCTTCTATAGTCCTCCACTATCATTTACATTTAAAAAAAATTTGTTTCGAAATTCAATCATCTATCTTTATCCTATTATTACGTTACGGTATTATTCAGATATAATTGGTATTTATAGTCCCGTGATCGAATTGTTACGATACGGTTGCGCGTTGGGCGCCAATTGAAACGTTACGATTTATTGAGATATAATTGGTATTTATAGCCCCGTGATCGAGCGCCAATTATTATGAATTTCTTTAATTGATTTTGAGATAATTGGTTATTATAGCCCCGTGATCGAGCGCCAATTATTACGATATTTTACTTGAATAAATACAACTGTTAATGTTGCACACGATTTATTGAAGTGATTTTATCTTCGGTACAAAGATATTATGTAAAATTATAAAATGTTACTTGAACTACAGATTATTTTCTGTGTACTCTCTGTATTTAAGTTAGTAGTACTGTCGTGATATTACACGTTCTCTAGGTTTATGTCGCTGGCACTCTCTGTGTGTTCATACGCACAAACAGCTTATATATGGCATACCCCTTGCCCCTTGGACCTCTCGTGACCAGTGTCAAAACCAACAAATCAAAAGCGTCCCTGCGACAGGTGTCTTGAAGGCTAGCTTCCTATTGGGTATAGGGAGCTAACGTCTCTTGCTTGTTTGGTAAATACTACGGAATTAAATTTTGAAATAAAAAATAAGTTTTAATGGTGCAATCATTCTTCATTATTTCTGAAAAGCGCGTGATTCTCCATGGATGAAGTATTGAAAGGATATTTTACATACAATTTATTGAAGAAAAATACCTTCATCCATGACTTTTTAAATATATGAGAGGGGTCCAAATCAGTATCATTACACTATACACAAAAGTAATGAACAAATAATCCTATAGCATATAAGAAGTTCAAAAGGTTTTTACTGTGAGAAAACAAATCAATGGAAACTTGTAAGGAAAATTCACATGTGTGTCTGAAGTATTTTGCAGTTGACAAGGATTTTTTATTTTGCGATAACAAAATATTTGTACGTCCATCAATTTCAATTACACATTCTACTTTTGATAATATACAAGATAAAAATTTTTTAGTATCCTCGTGATCAAATTTTATTCAATAAACATACATTCATGTAGGTAGTACTGTTGTTTTTCATCAAACCTAATCTGCCAGCTCCACAAATATTCTTAAACATTCGTTTAAAATAGCTATTTTTGGATTTTCACAATTTTTTCTATCAATAAAACTCAAAATATAAGGCTGTGAAGGAAAAACAGCCTTGTTGGAATCTTTCTTCTTCATTTTGGCGTTAACCATTTTTTTAAATAACACGTCGCTGACTAAATACTGCATTAGATGTTAACGCCTACGGGCCAATTTCTCGCACACCAAGGCGGCCCCCTTAACATTTATATGTCACAGTTGTGTTCGTAGAGAATGCTAGCAAACAGAGTCAATACATAAAGTAAGTGAAAAATTACTAGACAATCATGCAATGGATATATTAAAATGGCCTTGAATAATGTAAAAAAGGGACCAGTGAGCTAATATTTCAAAACATTTAAAATTCTTTGTTGTCACATGCCATACAAAATAAAGCAAGGGAAAAAAAAGTGTTTCACTGATATCAAATATACATCCTTCCTGTGTAAAATAAAAGAGATCCTTAATAGTACGATTTATTTAACAGGCCGCATTAGTTAATTGAGTTACTTCTGTGAACTTTTAAAATAATCGCACTGAGACAGGCTAGTAAATATTTCTGTCAAGCACGATTAACTGGGCAACTTTGATACACAATTAATCTCTAATAATATACCACATCAAAAATAATGTAGTTTGCTCTTTGGAAAAATGGGTTGAATACCGGTCGGGTATACTGAGGATGTTTTATCCTAAATGGTTTTCCACTCTCCATCCACGTAATTGCGGGTCTATTTTCTATAAATTCTACCTTCCTAAGCAATATCCCATCAGCGCAAATACATGCGGATAGCTCGAAAGGGTAGTACTCGTAATATAAGGTGCATCAAATACAAATTAGCTTCGTTCTTTATTAGACAAAAGCGAAATTAAAGTTATAGGAATTGTACTCGGTAAAACGCTTTCAGTCTACTCAATTCCTGTGTAATATAAAGACAACCTCACTATCAAGTATTTCGGTATCCATGGGGTGACAAATTTTTAAAAGATTATGCCAATAATTAAATAGCTAATATGCATTTTCTAAATAGTAAGCTATAAGCTCACGATTTACAAACGGTTAAACCTTTAATTGTAAAGCTATCAGGATCAGCTTGTAAACCATAAAAAAATTAGTCAATTTTAATCTATACCTGAATTTGAACTAGGCCCCCCCTTCTACCTAGGGCCATAGTGGACCAATGTTAATAGTTTGTTATAATAGTGACAGAATAGTTAAAATTGTACTAGTAAAAATCTAGTTTGATTAAACGTTGTTTAGTTTTATATTCAACGTGAATTTTTTAATATAATTTATATCACCCCACGGTTTAGAAAACCATCTTAAGCTAGGACATTACCGTGCGCCTAATACTACACACCTAACCCTAGAAACTAGCTAATTACTATTTGAAAAGCAAATATCACCCATTCGGGGGCCGCATGGTCTAAGGCGTCACTCACAAAAGAATAGACTGCTGATGACGGGGAAATCAGGGTTTAATCCCAATTGGGTTTACTGAGAGTGGTTTTCCCTAAATGGTTTTCCACTCTCCATACCCGCAAAAGCGGGTACACTTCCTTTCAATTTAATCCTTTTAATCCCTAACAAATAAGAGTAATTAGTACATAGACCTATAACCTTAACGGGTAGTAAATCGCGGTGTTACAGGAGAACAAAAAAAAAGTATTATTTCCTACAGCACGACACAGAATCGAGCCATAGACTTGTGATCAAGTATTCCAAATACTTAGCTACGAGAACGGGCTGATAATTGTGTACACTCTATATATTAATGTTCGCTGTGGCGTCAGTCTCAAGTGCCGTCTGCACGGGGTTTGTGTTTAAATTCCTGCTGTCAAGGGGAGATACCAGGCAAGACACTAGCGGTTCACAGACCAATATTATCATGAGCTATCTACCCTGCCGTGCTAAGTGCCCAAAAACAAAAACCTTCCATCTATTTTTTAAAACAAGTGCAAGGTGTTGTCCAAAATTGTGTTCAATATCAACACACTTGTGCCCGTTTAAACCAAAATAAAGTAAACTATTTAAATTTAAAAAGTCAAATGGTAATAATACTTATTGAAAATAATAAAAGTAATAACCGTAGAGCATTTTAGTAGTAAGCGGGTATGATCCTACTCTTAATTACTGGCTTAGCTACATACTAACCTAAGGTAGAGTAAAACATTATTTTATTAAATATTGGTTCATATAATAAAATAATAGAAATACTATAGAAGTCAACTGAGAGCTGTGTGTCAATACTAAGCCTGTTAGAACCTTCGAAATTTCAAAGAATTCAAAATTTTGAATCTTAAAATTCGAATATTCGAACTCAATTTGAAATTTATAAATAAATCCTAAAATCGGATTAGTTGAGTTTAGCTCAAAATTCGAATCGATATATCATACTTACTTACCAAATCAATAAAATCAGATTGTAAACCAGTTTTGTGGTAGAGTGAATAGAGAAATTAACTTGAGTCCCAGGTCACGTGGGGTCACGTGGGGTCACGTGGGGTATAAGTTGTTTGTGACAGTGAATATTTTGTGTTTTAAAAGAGAAGCTGGGCCTAACTTTTAGTAAATATTAATCAACCTTTACACTACAATTAAATAAGTGGTATGATCTTTATTTGATTTTTCAACTTTTGAAATTAGTGCTATTGATTTTTTTTATAAATGTAACCTAAAATGTGTCTAGAGTGTTTACCAACATTTTTTGAAATATTATTGGATTGGATTCGGAAACTTAACATAGTAAAATACTCAACGTAGATTCGATTTGAAACATCATTATAGTAGGCCTAAAATGAATTATTCGATCAAATTTTATTTTAAGCATGGGATTAAACTAGGATTCGATTGTATTCAATAAAATAAATTCAAGGTGAAATTTTATTTAGGCATGAGATTCAATTCGATTCAGTTAGTTAAGATTCGGATTCGATTCGAAATTGAAAACTATGGAGTCGCACTGGCTTAATTAGGCAATACCCTGCTGTGGCAGAGTATGGTATTTTCTTTCAAACAAAGTTGCTCTCCTAAGAATTAATTTTTGGAGGGAAGAGAGAGATTCCAGCTAAACCAGATGTAGAACGCTCTCTCCAAGCTGGATTAATTTATCACTCCCATTCATACACAACATAACTATCCATGGCTACAGGAAAAGTATTTGGACAAGCGTTAAAAATATTAATTTACTAATTTAAATTAATTTGTCTCTATAAATTGATGTTCAAATAAACAGAAAAGAAAATGCATACATCTTAACATTGATAATAAATGTTTCATAAAGTTTCAAGCATAGAATTTATTTTCTTCTAACATTCAACATTTTTAGCCCTCAAATAATATTTGTTTGTATATATTATTTTTTAATTTAAAAATGTATTTAATCTGGCGATGTTTGGGTGTAATACCTTGTCTTAAGCTTAACTAGGTTCCAAAATAATTAATAATACAGATATATTTTAAATTTTAAATAATTAATGTACATAATAAAAAATATCAATAAACAAATCCAAGAAACTTAAAAATTAGAAATATCATGTTTACACCAACCAAATTCACTATCATTATTTAATATACTAAATTATTATTATTATGTGTAATGGTAGGGTGATTGCGAGATGAAATGGAGGACCTACAGTTTTAACGTGGGATCCGAACCACGGTGGAGGCCTGGCATTCCACACATTCACAAGCTGTGATTAATACACGTCTTGTCAGAAGTGAAGGGAGAGTTTGGCAATCAGATAAATCTGTGCCGGGACCAAAGAATGAACCCCGGACCACCAGCACAGAAGCCTGACACCTAACCTCTAGACCGCCAGGTCACCTAATATATTACTACAAATGTATCTCATTCCTACACCATATTCTTCAGTAACTCAACATTGATAACAATGAAAATAATCATAATAATGGCATTTCTGTACTACATCAATCTGTAACTCAATTTGCGGAAAGATTAGACAGTACTAATGTACCGCTAACCGGGGGACGCCCGAATGTACTAATAGTTTTATCCTATAAGGTGATCATAAGAAAAGTCCCCGGTACCAGCAAGGACCACCAAGGACCTCTAGCTCAGGAGCTGTACCACGAGGCCGGTTACTAACTCAATAAATCATTCATGCTAACACACGATTAATTGTAAGCGTATAACCCGAACGGGTAGTAAGACATGGTGCTAACAATTTTTTTATACAAACCATATACACAGTTTTTCATTCATTCATAGATACTCAAAAGCAAGTCTCAAACCTTAGTTCTTTGAGTTAGCGTAGTCACATTTCTGGTGGTATTAGATAGGTCATTCCATGGCAGTGATCTCACTACAGTCAAGGACAGAGGAGGATACGAATTTGTGAAGGGGTGTACATAGAACGGAGGAATTGATAAGGGTAGTAAGCAGATGTTTTTTCATGATGTGTAACCAGGATAATAAATATTCTTATGAAGGCATTCATAATTTTGAAGACTAAAGTAAAAAAGTAAAATTAACGTCGTTCTCTTAGTCGTAGCCGCTCAAGCTTTTTGAAGTAAGTGCATATGTGGTCGACGTATTTTAGATTTTAAATAAAGAGTACACACTGGTTCTCTAATACTTAAGCGTTTGGGCCAATTAGTATATATATACATATATACATACATATACATACATATACATATATATACATACATATACATATATATACATATATACATACATATATACATACATATATATACATATATACACACATATATATACACACATATATATACACACATATATATACATATATATATATACATATACACACATATATATATATATACACACATATATACATAT
>CABFWB010002692.1:87993-99393 GCA_902151455.1 Timema bartmani | reverse complement strand
GAACCATATTTTCGTGCAAAGCGTCTTACTACCCATTCGCATATTATTATTAATGATTAGGGGAGGGTGAAGGATAAATTAGAGATAAATTATACGTACATTTTCGCGGAGGAAAAGCTAAAAAAAATGACGTATTTCTATCCTTATAAAACCCTGCTGATATTTGAGCTCCAGCATCCTCTTCACCAGCAAACCAGTCTATGGAGACAATGACGCTGAACCACGTGTTAATTTAAATGTATTAGGCCTAAATATACGTCATTTTCTGAAAATCATATAGTATATAAACAGAATGACGTCCCCCTTATAATATTATTTTAAAAACGACATAATAATTTCGAAAAGAATCCCACATTTCAGATTCTTCAAGCTACCCGTTTTATTTATTCATTCTACCTTCTTTATCTACTTTATCTCGAAGGTTTTATCTCTTCCGCCTTTCTCTCTGTTTCTTGCGCGTACACACACACACACACACACAATTCCCTATACGACCGCGAGGTAATCACATTCTTCACCTGTTTTTATTTTCTCTGTTTCTGCTTCACGGACTCGAATCAAGTGACACAGAACGTGTAGTCCGCGGCGCAGGATAACTGTACAGAGAAGTGTTATCTTATTTGGGAATCTTAACTCTAGTCTTTCTCGAATATCTCCCTCGAGAGAAAGAAAGAGAGGTTTTGTTATTTCTTTTTTGGTTGTTGTTTCGTTACCTACCTCCTTCTCCGCCATATAAATTATGACATGGACCAGTTCGCTCTCCGCGGAGAGTCTTGGCAAATTTCTCCCCGCGGCGGTGCAAGGTTGACATTTCGTTAGCGAGGAGTCCACCTGGATACGAGTACCATCCTGTACAGTCGCAATCCATAGGAAATGGGACAATCCTCAGTTTAAAAGTCAAAGTACTAATTTGTCTAATAAAAATTATAATATCTGCTGGGAGGTTTCTAAGCACAGCGTGCGACTAGAACTAGCTTAGACCTTGTGACTCAAATAATGTGTTAGAGTAAACTTACACTTATTTGGTAGAGTAATGCCTCCCTCACGGACTTACCCTTTCACCCCCAAAACGTGTTGTTTAGCTCAACTAACTCCATCCTCACAAATGTGCCCCTTTAAATCAACAAATTGAATATAATTTGAACTGGTAGTAAGACGCGATGATTACAAAAAAAAGTCAACTAATATTTTATCCACACACTTGTTCTGCTAGATTAAGTAGCAATGTAAAATAATTTTACCCTTATAGCTTAACTAAAACTTCCTCTACAATCTTACCCTTATAGGTGTTCCAATACTTCCCCCCCAGAAACGTATCCTTTAAGCTAAACTATCACTTTACCACAGTCTTGTTCTAGTTTATAAAGTAACAACGTAAAACAATATTGCTCTAATAGTTTAGCTTATAATTCCACACAAAATTTGCCCTTTTAGCTCAACTAACACTTACCTCCAAATTTGAAATCCAAGCTAATTTAACACTATATCATAAGATTGCCCCAATAGTTCAACAAAATATGACACAGAAGGCTTTCCCTGACAGCTTAGCTCTGAATATATTGAAAAAATTAATTTTAACCCAATATCAACCAAAAAATACTCCCTTTAATTTGGACTAATAAAACATCCCAACAGCTTAGTTTTTAGAAGCAATTATTATAGCGCGGAAAATCAACGATTACCTCGCATAATACTAAATAAAATATTGTCCTGATTGATTAACTAATACAAAAAGCCAGATTTACCTTTAATTTCAACTAAGCATCTATTCTAATATAGGATCATTTGAATCATGGGGCTATTTGGATCAAAATAAGAAGTATATATTAGGAAAGCTACCTACTCAACGTAGTACTATATTCGTTTGCATTGAATGCTTATAATTATAGAGTGAACTAGTAGTTTATTACATTTGTAAAATATAATATTTTTAAGAGACTAAGGTAGGTGCGATTGATATAATCTTCCTAGGAATTAATCGTATTTAACATTAAAAAATTGTTGGCTTCATGGGTTATTTGAGTTAAATTTTAGGAGCATTTTGAATAATTATTTAATTTAATATTTTATTGTAAATTAATCAGATGGCTACAAATGTATTACTAAAACGTTCTAAAGTGAGCTTACAGAAGTTTAGAATAAATGTTATCTGCAGTGTTTGATTTGAAATTGAATCTGTGCTGGTAACATTATATATCAAACCAGTAATTAGGCAATAACTTAATTTAACTTATTTCTTATCATTCTAAGTATTTTATTCTACTTGGGAATGTATTTATATCTAACTATACTAGTTGTAGAATAAATTTTGAAGATTTTATTTGGGAAAACTCTTCAAAGAGCCATCTTAAACCGTCAGCCCTCTGCAATCTTCAGGGCGAAGGAATGGTGACAGTAATTTCTCAGGTCATCTCAAACTCTGAAATGAGAACGTTGTTAATGAATTAACCAAAGGTTTTGATGAATGAGCATTTTCCTTACAACCAAAATAAAGTGTATTGAGAAAAGATCCGTCTTTCAAAAACATTAACCTGAGTAAATGTAGCCTGAATTCACTAAAAAGAGCAAATTTGTTTCGGCGTAAGCTAGAAATGGCACAGCTTTGCGCTCAAGATGCCCCATGAGATGCGCTTTTTTTTTATTTGCTCCGTTTCCCTATCACTAAAACAAGACGCAAAATGGTAGTAAAAATAGAATTATATCATCACAAACCTCATCAATTGAACTTTTTAAAAAAAATCTATGTGACGAATTTACTTTCAAAGTTAATGCTATATTTTTTAATCTCTAATGAAAATGGCAGCAAATACAAAGATTTCAAAAAATTATTTCTTATAAGCTAGCAATTAAATTATAAGGGGCCTATTTCTGCGTGCTTTTCAAATACAATGATATTTATTATTTAGTAAGCTTGACTATCTATACAATTAGAATAACGTTTTAGTTTCAATAGTAAAAGATTTATAGAAAACTTAAAACTTATTTTAATGCTATTCTCACACAACATCTAGTGCACATACAGTATGTTTAGTGAATATGATTCTAGACGTAGTTTTCAAAGATGTGTTGGCCCATCTATATGCTCCCGTTAGTGAATCTATGTGATACTACAGTTACACATGTTTCTATCATCGCTTTTCGTGAAGATGAAATTTATGATCTTATTAGGCCTACTAATGCCTGTCAAGGCTTTAAAAAAGAAAATTATAAACCCACTTTGGTGGCCGAATGGTCTAACGCACTACTCTCACAGTAAACTAAACTGCCGATGACAGGAATTTAATGGTTCAATTCTCGGTTGGGTGTACTGAATATGGCTTTTAAGAAATGGTTTTACATTCTTCCTCCAGACAAATGTGGGTACACTTACTCTAAATATAACATTCCAAATTCCTAAAATCAATAGCGTAATCAGTAAATAGACGTATAACCCGAAAGGGTAGCAAGACGATGTGCTTATATATATATATATACTATCAAAAACAAAGAGCGTAGTGTCTAACATTACCAAAAACACAATAAACAAATAAAAAATTGAGTAAATTCTACAGTTTTAGAAGGAAAAAACTAAACGTAATAGTTTTCACCTTCTAGATTATGAGGTGCTTAAAAAAATGAGTTCCATACAAATCACCCATTAGCTGTACTTAATCTAAATATTATGACTTCGATAAATTATCAAACAACCAAGACAAGGAAAATACATAGCGTTTTGTTTTTTGTAGACATTCCTATCTCAAAATAAAGTCAAGTGGAAAAAATGACTGAATCCAGTGCCTTAACTGCAAATCGAGGATTAATGAAAATTGTGTTGGTGTATTTAGAAAGAAGTTAATATCTTGTAAATATATATAAACATTTGGTTTGCATGCATATCAATTTAATAATACTATTTTGAAATATTTATAATAATTGTAAAATAATAAATAAGAAATTCATTCAAATAACCCCAAATATATCATAAGAGGTCAATTACACTTAATAGTAAATTTGTGAAATAGTTTAAATTCAAAATTTTACTGAATATAATTCATAAAATATAACTAAACATATATATTTTTATATTGGCTAAATATTCCTCATCCTCATTATAGTTTAAATGACAAATTAGCCCCAATCCTATCATAAAAAATACTTGCCTTAAATTGATAATACAGAACAAATACATTTTTCAAACAGGTTGGTATAGTAATAGATTAATACTAAGTTATTTTATTTATAGAACTAAAACAAACCAGCTAGTCTTTACATTTGTGTTCATTTGGTTTAGTTAATCTCCCCTTAATAAATACATGGGCATATCAAGATGCATATTAAAAAAAGAGATAGATCTGATACACTTTAAATCGAGCCCTACTCTCTAATCAGAACTTTCATCATGCTTACCAATATATAAAATCGAATCCAAATCTGAGTTTATGGAAAATCTGTAAGCTTAAATGAGATAAATTTCTCAACCAGTGGTTTGATTATTTTTTCTTTAATTTTAATTTTTTCACATAAATTGTTAAATTATTATACTAGGACCTGGTTATTTAGTTTTTTATTATTATGACTGCTTGTGGTAAGCATTTCAGTATCCTTACATAGTAATTAATATTCTAAATTTTAATTTTATTGTTCATTTTTCAAAACCTGAATATTTTCCTGTCCTAGAATCTCATATATTCTTAAGAGTTCCAGGTATTTAAAATTAAAAAATTCGTTAAAGTAGCCCCAATTAAAAATAAATCCTTTCCTTTTATGACAACAAACGTAACAAATCCAATCAATAAGCGTTTATGAACAAAATAACTCAAACATAACTATACATAACTATAAATAATTTTAGGAGCCACCTGGCGTAGAACTAGTTTCACTTAGATTTACATAAGTAAAATGAGTTTATCTGGAACTTCAAGAATTTCAAAAGACGTATAAGATACAACTTTAGCTTTTTGAAATGTTAAAATGACTAGTCGTCATATTTTAGTGGTTTTTATTAAAGTCTTTTTTATCTCTACCTCTCCAATCACCGTTAATCCAGTTGCGAGTTTAATGACTTAGATCATGTGATCACAGCTGTGGGGTCAAGTTGGTTAATAGAAAACAAATAGTTAACAGACTAGCTCTGAAACCATTCAACATGGTTTGATATTCCCCCTTTCCTCTCGTTACCTCTACCCCCTCCAAAAACCATTGTTATAAAATGTAGGGGACCACCTAAATAGAATATACTAAAACGTAATATTTCGATAGTAAATGCTTTCGTTTATAACAATTTTATCTGACTATACATTAAGCTATAAAAACAATCATGACTTGTATTTTAGTTCGCAATCAACTGCAATATTTACATACTTTACTTAACATTCTAGTATCATAAACTTAGATCAAACCATTAAGGCATCGAGTAACCTTAATCAAATAAATATCAGCCATATCAGATCCAGCACATCTATGTTCGATGTCCTTTATTTAGTGTAATATATGTCTTTCTTGCACGCTAAGCAACACCGGGTCGAATGTCCTGATTAAAGTTGTGTTCTCTAGAGCTTAGTGTAGTGTGCATGCATGTAAGGCGGCCCTCTACTGTGGGAATGTCACCTTAGGAGTCGATGTAAAAGAACTGGAAATCACTTCTTTCCTCCCCCCACCCCCCTTCACTATTTCTAATTCTTAACATGGCGCTGTAACACTGTCACCGCTTTTTAACGACCCGACACGATCTTTCTCCAAAGCATTCACTTCGCTTTATAGAGCAGCTTCTTCAACCCAGGACACACAGNAGAGCAGCTTCTTCAACCCAGGACACACAGACTAAGGCTACAGTCTGTTCCTAACACAATAGAGAAAGTAAAGATTAGAATAAGGTCGATGCAAAAATCTGTTTCTGAATTTGTGTACGCAGTATAAATGAATAATTGTTTTGTCACATATGTAGACACTGTGTTTGGCATCAGACTCGCAATGTAATTTATTGCCAGTAATGGAGAATGCAAAGCTTGAGTGTCACGGTATGGAGAAAAGAAGTCGTCGTCGGCCCCCCCCCCCCACATATGATTCATTCCGACACTACGGATGTATTTACTCTGAAAAGTCTTCTTCATAGCCATTCCTTATAATAAACCGTTAATAATCATGGTGTGGATGTAAACATTCAAAACATTATCTTAAAATGTATTGCAAACTAATTTTACAAAGATTTTTAAAATGTGTACCTTATATTAGTGTAATAAAATAATGATCATTATATGTTGAAATGTATAAACTCAATATCTAAAACAACGAATTATTACTATAGATGAAATATTTTCTTAAAAAAATATACTCTCCATATTTTCTACAAATCTAACCTTATTTTTTTATTCTTATTGATCTTAAACCAAGAGTTGACCTGCTTTAATGGCTACATGGTCTAAGGCATCACTCTCGTGTCAGATTGGAATACCTATCACAGGCAGATCAGGGTTCGAGTCTCGGTCAGGAGTACCAAAGATTTTTTTTCCAAAATAGTTTACCACTATTCTTCCACGTAAATGCGGGTCTACTTGATATAAAATAAACCTTCCTCATCAATATCTAACTAAAGTAACTAGTAAATATGCATATAACCTGGACAGGTAGTGTGACATGGTGCTTAAATATTATTAGTCAACCATTTTCCAAACATTTCTTCATGGTACATTTTTATTATTTTATCTTCAATAACAACAAATTAAACTAATTAAACACTAATATAGACACGCTTACGTTGAAAGAGCGCATACTTGTCCGGACTTGTGAGCAGTAGAAAAGTGTTTGTGCCAAGATCTATGGATGTACTTAAAATATTATTCATATAGTTTAAAAAAACATTAAATTATTTATAGTTTAATGTCGTTGAAAATAGATCGTAAAACAATTTACAAGGGAACCATTTATCTTCTAGAAAGGCCACTCAAACGGGATCCGAATTAAATCCCAACAGCACTGTTCAGAGCAAGTGACGACAGTAGAATACTCTGGCGCTAAATAGACTCTTCATCGATGTATCTTCACTTTGTTTAAAAATAACATTAGGTTTTACTACACTAATTTTCATCCCTTTTTGATTATATTTCCAACTTATTAAATGGTGTAAAAATAAATAAATAAATTACCTTACGTTCTCTCAGTTCATGGAACGACTTTGGGTTTTGATTGGTAAATGGTAGCAGAGTTTGTTCACTCCTGGTAGACTCAAACCATTTCCAACCACCGCGTTTAAATAGTTGTCAAAGCCGTGACAAGACGACACTTAGTGGACAATTGACTCAATTTACATTTCAAAAAAGGGGGTCTAGAAATGCTCGTGATTGGAAACGTCCCTGGAAGCTACGTCTAAATACCAAGACACGAGAATTCCTGGAAATGAAAAAGAGGTATTTTGTAGAATACTATCAATGCCTTTTTGTGGGCGCTTCAGGCTTTTTAATTCATGTCTCCGTTATATGTTAGCGTCCTTGGCAAAGACACTTTTGAGGTAAATATGAAAAAAAAGGAGACAATACACACTAAATGATATATAATTATCTTATAATTAGATTCATAAATATCTTCACAATTTTTATTATTATTATTTACAAAAATCAACATTCACATTTTTTACACATATTGTATCAGCGCACAACTTAAAAACTAACTCAACCCAGGGCACAATATTAATGACAATATACCTAGCAATAGCTAATTAGCACTAGCACAAGAATTTTAATTTTTTAACTACAGAACTAGCTTGACAGAAATAATTTCTGTTATTCGTTACTCTAATCTAGTTCAGCACCACCTAGGAACGAACCTGTGTCCTGTAGCCCAATGATTGGCTTCCCTCAGCAATAAACTACTAAGAAGTCTACATTTAGGGTTATTACAAATGAAAGAGACGGTTTCAATATTATATTAAACCAAAACTATTAAGATTTTGACACTCACAATGCACCGTTTTGTAGGTAAACTCTGAAAGTTTGAACAACTTAGAGATGTTCTACGTGTGCACCCTTAGCCACACGAAATATATCAACGTGGTAATAGAATTATCACTAAACACGTTTTAAAATAAATACATTATATTCTCTACATCGGAAAATGACACCTGGACAACGGAATCGAACCCGGGACCTTTAGCTCAGTCTGCAAATGCTCTAATCACCAAACTATCCAGGAGTGGTCCCATGCACAGGGTTATTCTTCACTCATATTTTAAGGTAGAGTCTGCATCGGCGTATTAAGCCAACGGTTCTGGGTTCAATTTCCGGGGGCAGGTGTCATTTTTCACTTTAAAGAATATGATATTTATATACGGCTATAACAGTAACTAACAAATATAATAACTTGGTTATTTATTCCATCCTAGTACGTATATTTATACTATTGCCATTGTACATTTGGTAAATTAAAACCTTACCAAATTAAATATGACTGCGCTATCTGATAGCTCGTGATCTTATTTAATCACTCATATGTAGCTGACAACTTTCGCACGTCCGTCACAGACTCTGCTTAAAATATGGGTGAAGAGTGACCATGAAAACGGAAAGATTTCTAGATAGCTCAGTGTTTAGATCATTGGCGTACTAAGCCAAAGATCCTGGGTTTGATTCCCGTGTTCGGGGGTCGTTTTCCAATTTAAAGAATCTGATATTTTGGTACAGCTATAACCGTAGCTAACAAATATAATTTACCTTAACAATCTAATCCATTATAAGTATATTAAAATTAATGGGAAGAGGAGGGACGAGGTCTTTGTCTTTGACATATCGCAATAAAAATAGTCACATAATGTTAGACCTCATAGTGGCAAACATATTATGATAGACATGTCGCCTTTTGCGTGGCCAATCCAGCGCTTTGGATGATTTTCATCGAGGTAATTTCTAGCTTCTCGTTACCAGCGGGGCTGTACACTATCCTGTTGGGAAATAATATTGTCAGCGTCTTCGTGCAGTTTTTAGTGATCATCTAATTTTCAGTGACGAGTCGATATCACAACTTCTCAAATCTATTGGAAATAAGAAAGGTATAGTTTATAAGAAATGTATACACACTCGTGTGGAAGAAGAATGGGAAAGAAGGGGGAAAAATATTTTCAGTAGAAATACACCTGGCTGTGGAATGAATCCCGGACTCTCCCTATACAGAAAATCAAACTAGATGAGCTTGATATTTAGTTCAAGTGCCCACCAGCGTGGCCTAAAATAATTAGTATTTTTGAAAATTAGATCAACTTTAAAAATGTAGTATGAAGGCATTTTGAAAGACTATCTCAAATGTAATGCTTGCTTTCCTAAAATAGTTTATAATTTCTTAATTCTACTTTTTCGCTACCTTACAGGTTTACAGACGTTTCATGACACCCTCCGAATCAGAAAAAGTTGTTTTTGAATTTCCGTCTGTCTGTCTATTTGCCCGTCTGTCTGTACCTTGGAGCAAAGCCTAAATTATTTTACCGATCGGGCTAAAGCTTGGCATCTAGGGTTTTCATAGGGTTGCCCCGAGTGGTTTTTGGAATTGGATATCTAACCCTAAAATTAAGGGTGGTTTACTATAGGCTGAAAAGAGAAGAAATAGATTTGATCAAAAACGGCTTTAACGATTTTGATTTTATTTAATTTCAAAGCATTGATAAATACTACAAACAAAATGGCTACTCTCAATTTTTCGTCAAAATGACTTTAATGGTTCCGGTCTTATGCGTAATTTCTATTTTTTTTTATTATATCTCCGTAGCTATGTGAAATATGAAATTACTTACCATTGCAAATATGTAGGACTATTTATAATAAAATTATTTTATTTGAAAGGTAATTTTATAAAACAAATATTTTTCAAGCTGTATACAAATATATATATTTTGGGTAAACTAAAGGTAAAGTATTGCAACCGTAAAAAAAAATCCAAATCAAGTTGTAATGGATGTCAACGTTTCATGACCCCTGAACTCTAAAAAGTGGTTTTTGCAACGCTGTCTATCTGTGTCTGTCTAACCCTAAGATTAAGAGTAGTTTAACGAAGAGCGAAAAGAGAAAAAATTCATTTTATCAAAATTGGTTTTAACGATTTTGATTAAAATTAGTATCTATGCGTTGATTAAGATTATAAATAGAATGGCTATTTTCATTTTCCCAAGAAAAATAATTTTAGGGTATTTCACAGAAGCGTAATTATCTGTATCTCCACTACTACTTGTATTTGAGGTACTAAATAACGTCGTTGCAAAATTGTAGTACTGTACTGTAAAAAATAAAAAATAAACTTTTATTTGAAATATATTTTTATAAAACCATTATTTTCTGAGATATTGGAAAATATATTGATACATTTTTGAGAGATAAAACTTAAATTTTAACATAATAATTCTTTAATGCCATAGATTAAGTAAATAGGCTATTAATATGTCTTTTAAAAAAGCTATTGTCCTTTTTCTGTAACTTATTAGCGGAAATATTTGTACAGCAATAATCTATCTCTATCATTTTAGACTCAATAGTCTATATTTCCCTCTTTTATTAGTCTAAATTTATAAATGAAGAATTTAAAAGCAAAGCGATAACCATAATATGTGCAACCCCTAGTAAAATGTCGAAAATTTTAACCGGAACTCTAAATTTTAATATGCAGTGTTGACTTTTGGGGACCCAATATTTTTTATTGGTCCAAATATATAAACGAGGACTTTAACTTTCTAAAAATAAAATTATAAAATTTAAAACCGAGAGTTAAAAAATGATTTACGTAAGTACAGTATAATGCAATTTTTGCTCAGGTTTTCTAGTGTATAGTTATTATTTCGTTTCATATATAATGCATTACGAGTTTTGACTAAATATCTCCATTTTTAAACAATGGAGGGAGAAATTCCGCGAGGAGTTCGGTACCATTTTTTTTTCTATCTACTCAGATGATAACATTCTAAACAAAATCAAATGAGATTAACGCCTTAGTGTGCATGCCCATCGATTCGGACATAAGTAAATTAACCGTTTAATTAATTTATATTTAGCACCGCGTCTTACTACACGTTCGGGTTATACGCTTAAGTACTAATTACACTAATGGATTAGGAATTGGGAGGGTTGAGTTTAGAGGAAGTGAAACCGCATTTGCGTTGAGGGAGAGTGGAAAACCATTTAGGAGAAACCACCTCCAGTTCACCCGACCGAGATTCGAACCTCGATCTCCCCGTCCTCGATGGTCTGGCTCAACACGACTAGCGTTAGCCAACTACGCCACCGAGGCGGGTACCGTTTAATTAAAATGTCTTTAGTTCAAATAACGATCTCTTGGATGAGTGAGTACCAGTGAATGTGTGTGTTAATGTGACAATGAATGAATGTGTGTGTGTGTGTGTGTGTGTGTGTGTGTGTGTGTGTGTGTGTGTGTGTGTGTGTGTGTGTGTGTGTG
>CABFWB010002692.1:11753-87755 GCA_902151455.1 Timema bartmani | reverse complement strand
TGTGTGTGTGTGTGTGTGTGTGTGTGTGTGTGTGGGCGTGAAGCTCCTCGTCAACTCGAACAATCAATACTGTTCAACTCCTTTTCGTTGGATGCTACCCGCCTGGTCTCTCTGTTTAGCAACCGGCGTCTTGGGTGACGTCATCAATATAGTTCACGGGATCGCCGTTAGATATCGCCACAGGTACTGGTGGGGTCTGTACGATGCCGAGGATGCTCCATTTAGAGATGCGAGGTCGACGCCGTAAGCTAAGTTTTCCTTTTATATATATATATATATATATATAGTGCTGAATCATTTACTTTGTTTTAATACCTACGGAGTTAGGATAGTAATAATATAATTTATAATTATTATTAGTGTTGCATTTGTAAACAAAACATATGAGCCTACATTGTTTAACCAGTTCTTACTGGCCATTAGACTATCAGTATTTTATTTTGCGTCTTACTAATCAGTTTTATTCAGTTTAATATAATTTATCCAACCCAGCTGGTTCTTAAATACCAACTTAGATGAGATTAATTATTGATATAGACCCCGTATTTATTCTCAAACAGTGATCCGAATATAGCTTTGGTATTAAATAAAATTAATAAAATAGTAACACAAAAACCCAATTCGTTGTCCAAATGGTCTAAGGCTCTACTCCTGCAGTAGACAAGACTGATGAAGATGGGGAGATAGAAGTTTGAAACTCGGTTGGCTGTGCCGAGGATGGTTTGTCCAAAATGGTTTTCCACTATCCCGCCACATAGATGCGATTGCATTTCCTCTAAATATAACCTTACTCATATCTAAAAACCATTAGCGTAATTAGTACATAAGCGTATAGCCCTAGCGGGTAGTAAGACATGTTGCTAAAAAAAATATTAATAATATAAAAATTAAGTTGATATCTAGTGCTGGTACCAGATGGAAATTATAAAAACATAATCATTATAAATAATCACTATTTGTAATTACTTAACACAGGATTTTGATATTTATATGAATCAGTATAATGTCTGACTACTGAGCTAAGAATCCTAAGTTCAATTCCAAGTATAGCAGTAAAGTGTGTATTAGTGATTTGGGATTTTCTCTTTCCCATCGACCGGCTGATGTATATATCTTTCCTAGAAACAATTTCTTATTTAAGTCTTAGATTAATCCAATTATATGGTCTCACGTTAAATATTACTAATGAATGCATGGGGCTCCCGAGATATCTTAGACATTCAAAGGAACAGGACATGGTGTTTTTTGGTGAATGCATATTTAGTTGAGACTCAATTACTAGCAGATTCAGATATTAATACAAAATGTATTAAAACATTTTTAATGTCTATTCATTAAATAATGTTTTAAGCTTATGCCACCAGTGTTTGAAGGCTAGACAGTCCTGGATTTCTATTGGTGGTGGCGGATACGTATCATCTTCTGAGCTAGGGACACCATGTAAGTGTGATTTCTTCAGCCTGATGAGATGATAATGATGATGATTATGTGATGACAGAATAAGTCTGTAACCTAATTTTAGCCTAATTTAACCATGGGAACAATTACTCCATTTAGGAAAAAGTACGCATGGTATCATGAGGAAATGAACCTGGTACCTCTTGATTAATAACCAAAAATAATGATCACTAGACCAAGAGGCTATGCTTATAGGCCTACTCATGTGAGATGAAGTCTTTAATTTTTATTGATAATATAAAACCTATATAATGATACTAATAAAATAGTAAAATAATATGTAGCGCACAAAAAATATGTTCCTATTTTCTAATAGAGTTATCCTACAAGAATCCTATTATAGATCTGTAAAAATCATATATTTTCAATAAAAACATGTATCTTTCATTTAATGTGGTCATTTGTTGCATTGTAATATTTTTTGAAAAGAGACACAAAAAGAGTAGTAATAATAATCACCCGCAATTTTTGGCACGTAGGCTAAATGTCAAACTTATATAGTATTATTTGCTTTTGACCTGGAGCTCCGGGCTCATATCCCCGCCGCGAAGGTGAGGTCTTTTTCCAAAATTTGTTTTTTACTCTTTGGTCCCTTGTTAGTTTTTTTTTATTCAAAATTACGTCTTCTTCATCTGTATTCAATTAGTGCAACTAGATGTGTACATCCCAGACTGGAATTACTTCGTGGATAAAATATCAAATAAAGCTCAAAAATAATGAAACATAATAAAAAGTAAGAAATCCTTTTCCATCACAATTTCAACAAATGACGTAAAATGCGTCACGTGCAAACAGCAGAAAGCAGAGGCATCTTTGCTTACATTTAAGTTTTTGTTAAAATTGGATACTGTATAAAGTCGCTGTGCGATCAATAGTCATGTGTGTATGTGTTTCACTGACATACTGACCTTGATTGGTTTTTTTTTCAAAGCTATAAGTACTCTTGAGGAGGGAGGAATAGAGAAAGGGGTGCCACAGTACAAAGAGAATAATGGCTAGAAGCATGCTAGAAGGGAGCGTGGGGTGAATACATGTATAGGGTAACAAGCTTCCAGTTTCCTTGCTATCGATATCCCCACATTAATAGGGATAGGGTTGACCAAGGAAAAGAGCTGTATCTGCATTTGCATTGAAGGGGAGTGTGTGGTAATTTAGAAAAAAAATATCACATCATCTATGGTTTTTTATTGGTGTATTATGTAACACCGGGTCCTACTTATTGTACTATTTGATTTTAACTATACAAATGATTCCTGTTAATATGGACACATTGGGCCTAGGTAAATTTGGCTCAATTATATGGCTGCCCCAATCAAGCGAAATTTAACCAATGAGCTGAAAATCACATTGAAACAGAGCAAAAAGTTTGGTTAAAATAAAAGGAAAGTTGCTTTTAAAGAAGGCACAATGTATTTAATTTATATCGGTACAGATATTTATTTTTAAATACATACATTTAAAAGCAAACAAACATTTAATGTACATAATATGTAAAATTAAGATAGTCAAAATAATGAATATGTCAACCAAAGGTTACACATTAATCAGGGTTCTTGCTTTGAAATAAAATATAAAGTGTACCCTGGCGTATGGGCTGTTGTTTAAACAATACACCTCAAGTTCGGCGCTATACTAAATACAGGACGACACCTACCAAGATCAGAACGGAATGGGCTAGTTTCTAGCATTCGCGCCATCCATACATAGTTTGTTGTTCAGTCACTACCTTAACCACACCGATTAAGCGGCAAACTGGCCTAAATAGTCGGAAAAAAAGTCAGGCTTAGTATTTGTTTAGTTTCTGTTCTTATCATTATGTCCCAAAAATGGCTGCTCCGATAAACAGGTAACCGGATTCCACCGTACTAATTAGCAAGGTATAATTTAGAGGATGTTTATAAGCATTTTCGTGGATGAAATGAGGAAAGCAATAAAATAAAATATATGACCTTTATGTTAAACATAAAGTTAAAAAGATAATTTAGAAGATAAAATTTAAAAAAAACTAGACACCTTAATAAAGCATCACAATATAAAACTAAAAGTAAATATGCCTTAATAAAAATTTATTTAAAAACAATATTGATTTAAAATAAGGTACATTAGCTAGTTATTATAGATTCGCTCTACTGAACTGAGGATTCCTTCTTCGATGATATAAAACATGATCATCTATTAAAGTGAATCTACACTTTTCAAAGCGCTGAATTTACCACCTGAAGAAAGGATGTTATGTTGTTTCTATCATACTAGGTTATTGGTTCTATACAAATATATACAATCGGTTTGGTAAGTTCACGTTAAATATTCCAAATACTAGTATATTAATTTAACCCGATTTTGACTAGACTCACTATAAGCCGGGTATTCCATAAGTTCATAAATAGTAAGTTTATTCTACACTAATTCGATATAAATGATTATATTACTCAGATAAGGAATTCTCAATTTGATAAACACACTGTAAAAAATTTTTGACCTGAAAAAATTAGCACAAAACATAAACCTATACTTAAAATAATGGTTAGATTTGATTATATTCACACAGTACTAATTAGGCTAAAAAAACTAAATAATAATATTTTAACTAGAACAATAATTTTATTAATTTCGAAATGGTGTCTCAATAAATAAGACAAAATAATGCGTGACTCAACGAACGTCTTAAAATTTTCCTTACAAGATGTCTTCACCCCTCCGTTTACATCCCCCTACCTCTATCATTCCTTTGAGCCATTACATGGCTATTTATCTTTTCATGCGTAATTACACTGCTCATAAATGACTAATTGCTACATCAACCACAGCTACACCCCAAGTCAACCGACCCCCTTAATGCATTCTCATCAGAAATGTCGGTTTGGTTTACTTGAAAACTCTTAGCCCTCATTCTTTCTTTTTTAATCAGGGTTTGCCAAAATTAATGTCATGCCAACATTTTTATTTTTAATGCAACGTTATTGTTATGAAGATAGCCAATGTTTATATATTGTTTTACCTTACACAGCACTAGCCAACCTCAGTTGTATTGTGGTTATGGTGAAGTGTTCTCCTCAGAACCCAAAGTTCATGGTTTAGAACCCAACTGGGATTGACGGATTTTTCGTGAACGATAAAAATCCATAACACAGATTCCTTTAGAGGGGAATCAAAGCCACTGGTCCCATGTCAACTGTCGCAGGTAAGAGAATCATGTAAGGTATGTGAACATACCTTTCCCGATAAAATTGGTGGCCCTTTCTCTCTTGCTCATAGAAAATTCTGGTATGTTAATATAATCAGTGTTTCAAAAAGTGCATGTTAAATACATCAAATAAATAAAAGTATCAAATAAGCTGCACAAGGGATCACGCAGTCTGGGATATTAAAATCGCGATATAAAAGATTATTAATGTTGAGGGGATATAAACTACTTTCTTTGACCTTACCATACAAATGCTTATATTACTAAGGGGGCCACCATTTAGACCATTGAGATTCACTACAGACGTTCCTGCGTTTTTCAATATTTTTAATAAAAGTGCTCTCTTATTCGTATTTCAAAATAAAGTTTACCTCAAAGTGAGGATGAAAGATAATAATATCAACATTTAATTTTGAACAGAATAAATTTAAATTAATTTTTATTTAAAAAAAATTAAAACTAATTCACTTTCGTTAGTTACTTGTTGGCGTGTCTGATTACAGATCTTCAGATAACCGGATTAATTTTCCGGTATGGCTGAAAAACTTATCATTGGTGAAATGTGGGCCTCCCAGGGACTGGATGTTGTGTCTGTGCTAGTTTTAATATTATTTAATATTTAGCACCGCGTCTTACTACCCGTTCGGTTTATACGCTTAAGTACTAATTACGCTAATGGATTAGGAATTTGGAGGGTTGAATTTAGAGGAAGTGAACCCACATTTGCTTGGAGGGAAAGTAGAAAATCATTTAGGAAGAACCACCCCCAGTTCACTCGACCGAGATTCGAACCTCGATCTCCCCGTCCTCGGCGGTCGAGCTCAACACGACTAGCGCGTTAGCCAACTACGCCACCGAGGCGGGTCGCTAGTTTTAAGTTAATTTATATGTAGTGTGCTGATAGAACCATTCGGTTCAGAAAGTGCACGTTAAATACACCACATGAAAAATATATAGTTTTAAATTAGGTTTTACGCCAATTGCTCCAGTTTATTGATCAATCTGACGGGTACAGGAAACTAGGTTAATACGTACTTAAACAAATGCATCTCTTTGTTATCATGGTCACAACAGAAGAATCTTTTTTATATATGGTTTCTTTTTGTTGTTTTGAATCGTCAGGGCTGTAGTCTCATAAGATATATCTTGATGGGAGAAATTCTACCATCAGGAAACCTTATCTTCATAGGCTTCTTTTCTAAAGACAAAAAAATATATATAAAAAATGTGTTCCAACAAAAAAATAATTTAGGAAAGGTTAAGTAATGACGTTGCATGTTTTCAAAAATGTATTTTATCAATCTCTTACTTTAAGTCTTAGCTGAGTTTTGTAAAACCCTGTTTGATATTTATCTTCCCTAGACCTTTTGCTTTTATTTTAAAAGAACAGCTGAATCTAAGAGGAAAACTTTCTGACACATTACGCAAAGAGTCCTCAAGCACTAAGTAAATGTCCCCATTCGTGCCCATTTGGTTTATGTACAAACTGATATTTATGAATGGGGGAGTGAGAAAGAGTGGGAGGTACATAAATAAGTGAATGTATTAAATAAGAATGGCAGAACGACAAATTGACTTCTTCGAGTATGCTAGTCTGCCCCCACAACTGAGTGGACCCCTATAGGTCAAGTGGGTCATGATTTAAACCCGGACAGTCCAATACTCATTAGTGTTGGGTGTTTGGTGTTAGTTTGTTTTAAGCACTGCGTCTTACTACCCGTTCGGTCTATACGCTTGTTGGCATTAGTTATTACTGTCCTAGGTTGAGTTTTTTTAAAGTAGTGTGATACCCACGTTTGTATCTATGTGTTTTAAAATTTTACACTAAAATTAAACCTGCTCTTCGTTGACGAAAAGGCCGATATTGAAATTCCTTCCGGATGTACTGAGTACGGATTTCCAAACGTTATTTTTATCATGGTTATGCATTTGTAACTTTATTTATCCTACAAACTCCTGTGGATGAATTTTAAAATGATATCAACATTAATACTATCATACAGTTAAATAGTAGTATTGGTATTAGTAGAAGTAGTAGTCTCTTGTATAAATATTTCCTATATATTATATAAAATAAAGGTAATTTGTATTTTTTTTCCTATTCGTCCAAATACCCGTTCGAGTTATACGTATACACTAATATTCTAATGGTGTAGGACTAGGAAAATAGTATTTTAGAAGAAATGTAACGACATTTTTGGGGAGGGAGAGTGGTATTTAATTTTTTTTAAACTAGGCTCAGTACACCTGACCAAGATTCGAACCTAGATCTCCTCAACACCTGCAATCCAGTCAAGGATGAGAGTGACGCACTAGACCATACGACTATTGATACGGGTCCTAAAATAGTTTATCTAAAGTCCAAGAAGAGAAGAATAAGTTTTAAAGAAATTAACTATAAATTGCTTCTCCTCCTGTGATGAAAAACGAAATGAGTAAATCACCAACAACAAATACGACTGTGAGCCGAAAAACAAAATTTTCAATTCGGAGTCGCGCACACTATCCTTGTGTCCAACCCTGGTGGTGATTATGATTCTTAAGCCTATAATTTCAAGGCGACAGATATATTTTCTTAGGAAGATATTTCTTTTGCGGCTGTAACGGCGGTCATTAAGCCGCATTATTTGTCGTCGGGTGTTTCCGCCAACCACATGGTAATGTCAGTTGTATTACGGACTTTTAATTAAACACAGCTCTGGAATCCCCTTCCTGCTTCAATTATTTTAAAACATGAGGGTGTTGCATTTTTTTTTTATTATTTGTTTTAAAAGATGACGATATTTCTTATTTCACTAAGTGAATAAATATTCCAGACAAGAAAGAAATACATTAAGCCACCCTTAGGGTTAGCTAACTCCCTTGAATTTTGTATGGGCTATTAACGTTTCATAAGCTTAAGAAGGTAAGGAAAGATTTGTTAGGTGACATTTACACAAGTATGTAAGAATTATAAAAATAAGTTCCTGGAAAATAAATGTGTCAGCTGATTATTTTTATTATTTTACTATCCCACTCTCTGTTAAATCTATACGCACATATCTTAGCTATGTTAATACGGTAGGGGGATATTAAATATTTAATTTAGAGTAAGTGTACACACATTTGCATATAGAAAAAGTGAATAAATATTTAGGAAGCTATCTCAGTAAACTCTGCAATGATCTGAACCCAATGACAGATCACATGTTTAAAACTATCTCCAGTGTTATTCTAAACACTATTAGGGTGTATATTCCATTTTCTCTTACAAAAAAAAATCTATAAAACAATAAAACAAATGATAAAAATATCATAGTTTGGACTATAGCTTTAGTTTTGAGACGTCTGTCTTACGGAGTTCGATGAGCAACAGTCCTCTTTAGATAAAAGAAGCATCCTTGGCAGTTATAAAAGTTTCTAAAACCATGTCTATATAGTTATAAGTAAGTTTATGTTACCTGCAGTTGCTACTTTTGGTAATTAATATTAATACCTATAAAATAATACTAACAGTAAAGTAAAATTCTATTAATATGATAGTTTGTGTTTTATAAAAGTTCCTTCATATCAGAATTCCACTATACTAAGGAATATTATGCTTTATTAGGTACATCTGTTCGATTGATCCCACATTTTTATCATACACCATTCAGTAAAATCAAATCTGCATATGTATACCTGCTTCGGTGGCGTAGTTGGCTAACGCGCCAGTCGTGTTGAGCTAGACCATCGAGGACGGGGAGGTCGAGGTTCGAATCTCGCTCGGGTGAACTGGGAGTGGTTTTTCCTAAATTGTTTTCCACTCTCCCTCCTGCCAAATGCGGGTTCATTTCCTCTAAATTCAACCTTCCCAATTCCTAATCCATTAGTGTAATTAGTACTTAAGCGTATAACCGGAAAGGGTTGTAAGACGCGGTGCCAAATAATAAAAAAATAATAATAATGAATATGTATGTTTGTAGACACTAGAACTCCAAAACCAAGACCTAGAAAGTTGAAACTTGGCTTACGTATTTAAAGAAACTGTAGAGTGTGCGACTAAGCTGTTTTTTGTATGTATAGCTTTAAATCTCTTCTGAGACTTACGTCTTAATCCATGTGAATAACTGTTATTCTTCATGGATATAATGTATTATTGAATATATTAATAAATTGTTTTCTGTATGGCTTGATTACCAAGAAAAAATTATCAAATTTAAACCCAAGGAGAAATTACATCACACATTTCAACTTGGAATTCAAAGAGAAAGAAAAATAGATTTCTTAGTCACCTGTTTTAATAGTTTAGTTTGGCTGGTTCGTCTTCAAATTTGTAGTATAAGTAATAAGTGTTTCTTTGTCAAATAATAAAAGTTACTATATTGTGTATATCTACAACTCAAGTCTTTAAGATACCTCATCCACTTTTCAATAGCACCGGGAACCCTTATATGACAGGGTATATACATTCAATGATTAATGCAAATTATATATAGTGAAATCTCTTAATAACGGACACCTTCCGGGATCAAAAATATGTTCGTTATTAAGAAATTGTTATTTGAAAAAATATGAACATGGTTTTATCTATATGAACATATATACGTGTATATTAGCTATGCATAGGATGCTAGCATATAACAGTTGAAATTTTAGAAAGATTCCCTATAGGAGGAAGGCAGGACTGCTCACACATCGCGTGAGACAATGGTATTCCTAAAATTCCTAATGTAAAATATCGTACAGTGTACATGGAGACTGGTATTTTCAATTTGTGTCTGTTGCTTAAAGCTTTTAATACATAAATATGCCTCTCTAGCAGTGTCCACGCCCCTTTTTGAAACATTCTTTACTGGGCAGCTGTTTCACCATAAGTCAATGTTATTTTATCGGGGAAATTTAAACTGTCCGTTATAAAAAAAGGGGGGGGTCCGCTATTCACAGGTGTCCTCTAAGGAAAATTTCACTGTTATATTATTTACCATTTTTCTTAGTTCAAAATAGGTGTCATCCCCGTGACGGAATGGTAAGGCCTTACTGCCAGGTTGACGTTAGACAGTGCGTAAAATAATTCAGTGCCTTTTTATGGGTTCCTTATATGGGCCAGCCAGCTCTGACTTAAAAGAGTTCAGTTTTAAATATGTCACTCAAGATTAAGTTTAGATTGTTAGTATTAATTTAATGTAACCATTTTTATTTTTAATGTCACGTTGATAAACCCAAACTAAATTAAATAACCAAATCCTATGGCTGTAAAGTTTTGTTTCTTTGAACTGAACCAGCTCTGATAGGTTTATTTAAACAAACTCACATGGTATGTAGACATAAACTAATGGGCCGTCTAAAATACCAACCCACTTTGACATCACTGATCCCCCCTCAAGTAGCCAAGAGAAGATGGGTATGGGGGGTGTCCCCATATTAATTGCGATGATATTTTCAATCAACTCAACCTCACCCCCTATCTCCTTCCATGGGGCATTGATCGCCTATCCGGGAAGAACCATGTCTCCCTACAGACGGAAGCATCAAAGCGGATGTCAAATTTTTCTTTTGCCGAATTGAGAAATAGCGGGGAGAAGGATATACATTTTCAGTGTGGTTTGAATGAGGGGGTAGAGGGAATGCCTCCTGATTAACGCTGAGTCATTTGGAAAAAAGGGTTGCGACCTCTCCCTCCCAATACCTCCCTGACTTCACCCCCTTGACAACTTCGTTTAACCTCACCCTTGTGTGACATCAAAACTCCCTTTTCAATATTGGTATGACGGTCCCATGGGACTTCTACACCATGTTTCGCGTGTCTATAACGTCATCAAATACTCCAAAACAAAATAAAGGAACATTTTTGCTGAATAAATGTGTGTTCTGAACTCATAGTATCGAAATGGAAGTATTTGTTTGTCAAATGATTTATCTCGAACGTGTATTGTGTGATTTTAACTCATATAATAACTTGTCAAATGATGAAGAATAAATTGTGTGACACCCTATAGTTGGTGGACTCTACCATACTATTAAAGTTCCATGTATTACATTGCTTTTATGACTCCCTTATTTGCCCCTGGTTAAACAAACAGTAGACTACATTCGGAATTAGTCAGGAGGCGATATGCAAAGAAACAGTCAGAGGCCATGCCCTTATCTTTTAAGAGGGTTGTAAGGGTCCAACGCCTTAGCTCAGTCTGTATCGTGACTGTTTAATTATATAAGATCAGGGTTCGATATTTGACACGGTCACAAATTTTACCATTAAATGGATTGATATTTTTTTTACTACGTCCTATTCATATTTTATCACACTAATAGGAAAGGGATGAATAAGGCATTTCTTAAACTAAATGTACCAGCATTAGTATTAAGAAAGAGTGCAGAAAATGTTTGTAAACAAAATCTCTCGATTCTCCCAGCCAGGATTTAAGCCCTGACTTCCTCCTCACCAGAAAAAACAGACTAGAAAAGTATCACGTTTCGTTTACATGACCACAGATGCAACAGATTTTCATAGAAATGTTCTTAGAGAAAATACAAATTTTCTTTTGGTCAACAATGTTATTATAATATTAGTATTATTTTATATATGTTTATGTTGACCTAGGTGGTCTTGGGGTAAAGTGCTGGCCTCAGGACTCGATCATCGTGGGTCCAAACCCAGCTGGGGTTGATGGATATTTCTTGAGTGATAAAACTCTGTAGCACAATCTCCTTCTGAGGGGAAGTTAAGCTGTCGATTCTATGTCAATTGTGGCAGTGAATAGAAACCTGGAAGGTATGTAAAATTACCTTTCTCTGCTAAATTAGTGTGCCCTTTCGCTTTCGCTCATAGAAATTCTTGTGTACTGAAATAATCAGCTGGTTCAGAAAGTGCACTTTAAATACCTTAAAAAAAGTATGTATAAGCCTATATATATAGTTGTTGATAATATCAAAAAATGTGACAGCGACAGATCAGATGACTTGAGATAAAAATACGTGAAAGTAGATCTTGTAACTTTTCTAGCTGTAAGTTAAAGAGTCCCATTCTATGCGAATTGGTCCCAAGCTAGAATGTTTATATTTTTCTTTTATTTACTGCCTTTATTTTTTTATATTTGGTGAAGTTAAGCTTGTTCGTCTTGTCTTACGTTCAACCAAGTAGTGTTATGTAATTTATAGAATCTAGTTAACTTTTAAGACATATATTGCTTTTGTCATATAATTTAGAACGTTCACGTTAAATAGCCCCAGTAAAACAACATCAACTCCTAAATGAACTTCAAAGTATATCTTAGGATAAACAGCACCATTTATTTAGCTTCCCCAGTTCTAAGAAGTGAGCAAGTTTCTTACCATGTGGTCCACAGAAGAAGTTGACAAGGCGAGATTGTTTCCATGTCACTGTTTGTGTCACATGATTTACAAGCAAGCACACATTGGTATTTGTAACATATGTGACATACGGTGATTCGAACGCACGGGAAAGATTATATTTTGAAGGCAACGAAGTAAAGGAGTTTTCTTGTTTGAACCGACGATTTATATTACCATCCATATTAACTTGTTGCATTTAAAATTTTACAAGAAATTACATAAGAAGTAGACCTTAAGCGGTGGCCGAGAACTCAAAAGCCTTGACACACATTGACACTTAAGTCTCTGTCGACAGGGAGGAAAGAGCTAGGATCTGATCTGGGCTCACTAGAGGTAATTTTCCCATCCTCTCTCCATGCGAGTGTGAGGGCATTTCCTCCAAGACCTTCTCCTCATCACTGTCCAATAAATAACCATTGTGATTAAAATATGTTGTTCAACATGTTAAATATTATGATATATTATATATAGTATACTGAATATAATATATATAATATTATACATGGCATATTTATAATTCTAGCTGCACATACGTTATGGTACACTTACACTAAATTGCATCGCTCTCCTCACTACTCCATTAATTTACAATGTGTGGATAGCCTGGACGGGTAGTAAGACGTGGAGTAGAGTACGTTTGAATATTTTCTATTTGTTTTTAAAATGGACATCTCTTATGTAACTGAAACTAGCATCACTAGATTAGCATTTTTTTTTCGACCAGCTCGGGTAGGTATATTATGTAGTGGTTTCATCCATAATGCTTCTCTCCATCCTCCATATACGCGAGTATTGACGAATATACTCAGGAGTCACAATTCTGGATATCTTATCTAGTATGGGTCAGTTCAAGATATGTGTGGCGATAATATTTGAACGGGGGCGCAGTACCTGTACTTAAGTATATTTGGATATTTATCTTTAAGTTCCTTAACAATGGTTAGTCTCTTAGTCTTGCCGGGTCTTTCCTTAACTATGGTTAATTTCTTAGCCTTACCTTAGTAAAGCACTGAGGAAATATTCTTAATTTATACCTTATACATCCATCTGCACATATTTGTCGTTCAAATTTAATTGTCCTTGGGAATAAAGCTCTGGTGCAAAAAATAGTAAATATTTGGTACACCAAACTCACTTGCTAGATCTCACTAAACAATGCCCAATTTACAAACGTTATTATTCCCAAATTTTACATCTTTACAATGTTCATATAAATAATCGCACCGCATTATATGTTGGTTCATCAGAGGGGCTCTTGAAGCATAGAATCATGGATCGGATCATGTGGCTCGGGAGCCTGACTTGCTGGAGCTGTGCAAAGAACTAATGACAACAGAAACCAAAATAAATTAAAGGATGTGCTATAAGAAGGTTAAGCCCATGTGAATCGAGTTTTGGTTTAAATTATTTTGAAATTTTAAAAAATAGGCACATAAACAAACTTGCCTAAAATTATCTGAACCATCATTTAACTTAAAATAACGAGAATTAAGTAATTTTATTTTTTCGATGCAAAATCTATTTAAAAAATACCTATAATAGAAAAAAAAGGAGAAATACTCTACATTAAATAGCATTTTTTATTGTTAGAAATGTAAGAATTTCTTAAACCTGAATGTCTTGCCCGAGGATAATTTTAAACGCAGAATGGTAATGTCTCGGGGGTCGCCCATAAACCCCGTAACTCTTTGAGGTCGGGGAGAAGGGGAGCTCTAATGTCTACATGCTGTTACATGGGGGGAGGGGAGGGTACATCAAAATGTTGCGTATAAAAGATCTTGTAATCAAATTCTAATGTTCAAAAATAATATTACTGTTCATGTTTTCACCTTTGATTAAACAAGTTTATAGATAACTTACTAATTTCTTTGGCGTTGAAAATGCAAGTTAGGCACTTACTTATTTTTGTGTATCAATATTTCGAGTGCACTTAGGTGACATTGTATGTCCAAGACTATAAACTTCAAGCACATTCGAAAATAAAATATTTTCATGCGCTTGACAGTGACATGTTTATAATCACGGCCCTTGTTTAGAATGGTCCAATCGACTGACCCCTTCAAGTGCTTTTGGTTGGATAAAAGCTGTCTGTCGAAGCAGCCTTAATTTATAATTATAGTTTAGTTTGAGTATAATTTAGATTTCTGCTACTCATTCTTGTACTTAGGCTGTGAATAATCACTTGTGTTTGTACAAAAACAAAAACGATTTCTTCAAAAAGAGGAGATTTGTTCATTGTTTGCGTATAAAAAGCGATATCCAGAAAAATAGTAAAAGATTCTCAAAATGATGTAGTGAAATGTAAAGAAACAAAAGTACAAAATTTATCTCAAGGCAAGTTTGAGGAGTCTATCAATAGTGTTATTTCTTCATATCAGCAGCATGTTATGAAAAGTAAAGCTTCAAATATCATTAATTATTTTCAAAAGGTAGGTGTATTTAAGCCTATACCTTTTCTCTTCTGATAAATCTAATGTGTATGTATATAAAAGCAACTATTATATATACGTTATGGTGGCTGCATTGTCTAAATAATCATTCTCTCAGGAGACTAGACGGCTGATGTTGGGAAATTGGGTTCGAATATCAGTCAGGCATGGGTAGTAAGACGTTGCTTTTCCTGAATGGTTTCCCGCTCTCCCTTCAAGCAAATGCTGTTAGATTTCTTTAAATTCAACCTTTTTAGTATACATTTTGTAGGGTGGTATATTCAAATTGTAGTTATTCTAATTATGTTTCATAATATTTATCTAATGGAGTATAAATGAGGAAGGTTGAATTTTAAAAGTAATATACCCTCATTAACGTGTAGAGAATGTATAAAAACATTTAGGAAAGGCTACTCTTGAGTACACCCGACAGGTATTCGAACCCCGATCTCCGCTTCATTGGTCATTTATTCTTTTTCAAGAGTGAAGCCAGGATCCAGGATCGATGTTGGAACGAAATATAAGTCTAGTTATTGATAATTTAATTAAAGTAAAGTGTAGATTAATCCAAAATATAATTTAAAAAAGTTGTATGCCTAGAATTGTTTAAATAGCTCTCTATATGATAATATGACTATCAAAAAAAGTGCACAATATTAAGANCATCGGATGTGGGCACTTCAACATCATCATCTAGCGAGCGCTATTGAAGAAAAGGGCCATCCTAGTCAGCACGTAGTGGTGTCGTTTGGCTCTTACTCAGATCGCAAACCTGACTTCCATAAAATAAATATAGTAGAGGTTTTTCCTCATGAACCTGAGGAATTTGAATTCAACGTCTTTATGTCTGTACTGTCTGTCTTATCTGTTTGTATGTGTAGATATCCATAAATAATAATACTCTCTGAATCCCTCCTTTAGTATCACAAAACTTCCCTATGAAATAGTGACATTCATTCTTAGTGAGAAAAGTTACGTATCACAGGTTGGGGGGAGGGGGGAGGACTAGGCTAAATGTCTACATGGTTTTACATGGGGGGGGGGGGCTAAAAAGGTAAGAAAAAAGCGTTACGTGGTTTATGGACGACCCCTCATTGAAAACCCCCATATTTGTGACAAGCCTTGGTTAAAAATCTATAATTATTTTCGAAAGCTATACCTGGTGAAAATACATTGACACAAGTATGCCGAATATAAGGCTTTTTAATGAAACTAAGAAGATTTAACTTAGTATATCGGCAGATATGCCCTTTTATCTCGCGAGATTCACACATGTGACACACATGTGGCCTCAACACGCACACATGTCGGCCCGTGCTATAGATGCGACAATTAGTCAGAGAGATGTTGCTTGCTGTCAAGACAAGTGATTTGACTGACAAGTGAAAGATGTCTTTTAAAGGGGTAGGAGGAAAAGAGTGAGGAATTGGAGGAGGGAGGGGTTATTTTATCATCTGGTGAGGGGAATGCAATACGAGGTGTTAAAAAGATATTAGGGGAAAGGGTGGTGGGAGAGAGAGATGGGGAAAGAAGAGAGTATAGGATAAGTCGGGTAGATGGTCTCGGGGTGGATGTTGTAGAATTCTTGTTACAAGATGGGATTCTCTTTAATGTTTTATTTTACTCAAAATTGATACCAAACAATAAATTTTAGCAGATACATGTATCTTAAATATCTCGTATGAATAAAAAACAAGATAAATTGAATGTGAAATATTTGACACCTATTGGGCTGGAAAAAAATATAGAGCTGCTAACTAGTTCGAGTAAATTTTCACTGATATACATATTGAATTTGATTTTTCCACTTATTTCTAGACACATTATAAGATTGATCATTATTATAGGAAATAAACACAAGGCCTTCAAAGAAAAAGGCAATATCTTATCACTATAATTTTAGTGAAATACACATTCTGATATCTTAAGATAACAACAAATTACATTTTAGCTATTCTTTTTAATATCCTAAGTAATTCGAGCGTGACTTTTTGATTAAATTTCTATATACCACAAAACTCAATGCTTTCTTTAAACTAGTCTTTCAGTAATTGATAACACTATATTGAGTTATGGAAGAGACTATAAAGGTAATTCTAATTACATTAGCTCACTCCCTGCATGTTAATCGCTATGCATCTAAGTACTTTTGTCAGCCAGTAACACCGTTCCCAGGTGCCCTGATTGTCATTAGTGCTGCGGGTTCAAATGGAGTAATATGAATAATATTAATTGCATCTAGTATCTTATTTTATGCTTTCAGAAATTTGATTATGGAAATACCTATACCCAACTCAACAGTAAAGTACTCTCAATTATATAAAAAAAAGTGGGTTTTTTACAAATTTAAAACATCTTTTCCAATCAATAATAATATTTCTTAAATAATACATTTTTCTTTGTGTAGGGGTTTTTAATTTTTCTCGACCCCCTTCAAGAGAAGTATTGTGATCATCCAAAATATCTGTATCTCTAACTAAAGCCGAAACTATTTTACCGATTAGGATAAAACTTGGTGTCTAGGGTTTTTATAAGGTTCCCCAGAGGAGTTTTTGTAATTATAAAACTAAACCTAAAAATTAAGGGTAGTTTACTGAAGGAAAAAAATAGAGAAAAACATTTTTTCTCAAAATCCGTTCCAACCATTTAGATTAAATTTTGTATCTATACATTTTTAAGGATTAAAAACCCAATGGCGATTTTCAGTTTTCCATGAAAATGACTTATAGGATACTATAAATATGCAGAAATTTCCAATGTTGATTTTTTTTGGTATCTATTTGAGTTACGAAAATACTTAGCATCGGAAATATGTGGTACTATAAAATATATAACTCTTTTGTTTGAATAATATTTTTACTAAACTATTAGTTTCTGAGCTATGGTCAAATACATATATATTTTTTATGGAGTACTTTGAAATATTAAGGTTAATTGATTGTTATGCTCTGTGGTGAACACAGATACTCCTCATTACTCAATGTCTCTGTAACATTGTATATTATCTATGTATACCCTTTGGTGGAGTGTTTCTGCAATAATGTATATTATTTTGTTTCACAAATATTATTTATTTTTACTAAATGTCTTCATTTTAAGATCAAAGAGAGAGAATGTCTGTGTGGTGAACCGTACCATTTATTTATCTGTGGTTGAACACGAGATTAACGGATGTATCATTGATATCAAAGATTGAAACATTTTAGACTATTATATATAGCATGTAAAATATAACATCCTAGGTAGGTATTCACTAAGATTTATTTGTGATTATCACTTTCAAAACCCGTTGTGAATAACTTAAAATACATTTTATAGATTCTATTCGCATCCATCTCTAGCGTGATTATTCTGTATCTCTAATTTTACTCTAAATACAAGAATTTACCAAATTAGTTTTCAATAAATAATAATTATTAGAAACATGCATTTAGATATGTTCTCATAAAAACTAATAGAATAGTTATTAAACTATTTAAATTGTGTTACCATATACAATACATATAATATACATTTAATGATTTTATATGTTTTTTAATACATATTTTTAATAACAACAAACAATCTTATTATTTGTTTCATATTATTTGGTACAGGTTCTCTCTTCATCTGTAAAAAAAGAAAGAATACTAAACAAATATAACCAAGCGTTAGTTTAATACATTTAAATAATTTAATTCCCATATTTTATCGTATCATGGTACCATTTATATTGGGACCTTCAAGAAGATTTCTGCCATTTTTCGCCACCCTTTCAAAGCAATTTATTGTTCATGAAAATCTCAGATAACATCTAACAGCTCTCTACAAACCTACTATAGTAGGGCGTACCTTTTCAAGCGGAACAATTATCAATAAATTAAAAGTAAACTTTTTCCTTAATAACAGGAAATACCAAACTTTATTTTTAAAATAGAAAATGAGCTTAGGAAAGTAGTATAACAGCTAGAATCTTGAAGTTTTCTCTTATTAAAACCGATTGAGAATTACATAATATAAATATCATACATATTTAATCAAACATAATTATATCCATGATTATATTTTTAAAGATTTATGATGACTGACAAATAAATATAATTAATGTTTATTATATGTCTCCAAACAAATCTACTCCATATGATGCAACATTTTATATACTTATCATAACTAAACCAATTTGAAGGTCTACCTCCTCTCATTAAAATGACCCAGTAATTAGGTTATACTGGAAATTAGATTTGCAATCTCACTCTAACAAGAGTTCGCGTAAAAGTTTTTTTCTGCAATTTTTCCCTTGATAAAAAAAGCAAAATTATAGATAGTGACTTTTTTTACTAATAAATATAACATTTGTAAATTTTTCTAGATATAGTAAATTCTTCCGTCGCTCTTAATTCTTAAGTTTTCTAATGAAGTCTAAATGTATTATTTAGCACCACGTCTCAATATACGTTCGGGTTATACGCTTAAGTACTAATTACGCTAATGGATTAGGAATTGGGAACGTTGAATTTAGAGGAAATGAACCCGCATTTGTCGTGGAGGGAGAGTGGAAAAACATTTTAAGAAAAACCACACCAAGTTCACCCGACGGAGATTAGAACCTCGATCTCCCCGTCCTCGGCAATCAGGCTCAACACTAAACTAGCGCGTTAGCCAACTACTCCACCAAGGTGGCTTAAATTTATTAGAATATATTTATATATAGGGATTATCAAATTATAGAGTTAATCACTCAGATATGAATGAGTAAAGTAATTTGAACCATTCCACCCTTATTCACTTGGAGAGAGTATGGGAAAACAATACATTAATGAATTACATGTTAAAAATCATTATCAGAGCAGCCTGCAGATATTCAAGCCTCGCTATTCCAATCATCAGCAATCCAGGATATAATGTGATTGATTTATTTGATCACGTGAACACTGGGAAAGGTTAAGTGAGTATATAAAGACTCATTGATTCTTTAAACCTAGTTCTAGATTATTATATAAATAAGCCACAGGTTATCTGAGAGATAATACCGGTTATTAAAATACTACTTATCGCCATTATATTCAGATCAATTAGAATATATTTGATTTTAAAATATCCCTAGGTGTGATTGACAGAGATTAAAGAACCATCTACTACAAATTTAGAGACACTTTATTTGAATCTTTGTTGTTATTGGACTAATTAAATGTTCGTGAAGTTATTTATCCTGCTACTCATATGTTGATTTTTATGTTAATTTAATTGGGTATTATATGTTGTGTTCTGTCTTTAATTGGATTAGTTTATCATCCATGTGTTGATTAAGCCTTATATTTAGAGATAAATTATTCAAGTTATATTTAATGCTGACAAAAAATTGGTTTTAATTTCAAAACCATACTTAAATATTGAAAACTGTAATATTTTCAATCCAACGCTATTGACTTATTTGAAAATTGCCAGATTTTGTAAATATATTTATATGATAATAGGAGGATTCAATCAATTTGTGTATTCATTTAAATCGGTTAATCTTAAATACATTTGTGTTTGAGTTTAATTTAAAATATATAACTAATTTTATGCTTGCATTTGTGTATGATCCGAGAGAATTGATTGACACCACCTGGTTTTCTTAAATGCCAGTTTGTTGACTATTTATGGCGTGCATAAATTAATTTAAGAAAAAAGTCACCATGGTCAGTCGATATAAACTTTATTTATCCTAAAGAATTAAAGAACCCAATTTTACATTAATACGTTTGGCTCTTTAAATGGGGCTTTAAAATGATAATAATATGTGTTCGAATTCTAAAAATTGTTGACAATATTCACTGTACAGCAAAATAAATAACTGTATGGCACCAAATTCATGACATATTGTGAGAAATAATGTTGGTATGACTGCACTTATGGTTAGACGTCAACAACTCTAATCTCAAATAGGCCTGAAACACGTGACATTAGTTGCGAGAAGAGTAATATCTCACGATATTCTGACTCTGAGAAAGGGATTTCTCCTTTCTCCATCTGGTGAACTGGTAAAAGGTATATTTACCTAAAATGCCAGTAGAGTGTGTGATTATGTTTGTTTATCTTGGTGTCCCGATGATATTATTTACGTACGTTCCTCCCGCAAGAAAGTGCCAAACCCTCGGTGATTTTTAGAAGGCGACGAAGGGGGTTGTTTATACCCGTCTAGGGTCACATCGTGATGTTAAGATCACCGAAGTTAGGTGTCGTGTAGCGACTCGAACACACACTAATTATTTTAGAAATACGAGATCCTCTTTCGCGGATTCATACATCAAATCATGTGATCTTAAGCTGTCCCTTTTGATAAATATTATTAATGCATATAGTATACCGATGATGATATACTAAAATATTATAATGTTGATTCTGAAAGAATTATCTTGGTATTTTCTAAAAGGAAAATTTTACTCCACTTCTATGGTTGTTACTTTTACTTCACTGCATTTTAAATAAAAATAAACATTTATCTTCAGTGTCGTATTGTTATAAAATTAATATTGGGATTACTCTGTGTATGAAGTAATCGCATCTACATAAGAAGTTATTTATTTTGGCATTTAATGTGTTTGGTTTTAAAAACTACAAAAATATTTACACCTAAATGCGATATTTTCCATCACACCTGAAAACTAGTGAGATTCGATCAAGTTAATAAATTATTTAACATAAGAGATAAGGAGGATGAGGGTGATTAAAATCTACTTCTTATGACACTCGGTAGAACCTAAATTAGATTAGGAATGCTCGCTGACATCAACTTTGGTTAGAAATGTACACTTATCTTTGTATTTCATTTGGGAGTACAGGTTTTGAATCCCAGATGGATAAGCTAGAAGGTGATGTATCACCTGAATATCTAATTTTGTTAATCTATGCTCCACGTTTTACTATTCTTAATTACCCTAATGGGAAAAGGATGGGGTGAGTAAAATTTTATTAAAAAAAACTGCCTTCATATGGCAGGAGAATGGTAAACAGTTTAGTATATAATAAAACTTTCTCTCTACACTCAACCTCAATTCGAACATCAAACTCCCCTTCACTGGCAAGCCTGAGTGGATAAGACTTAAATTTAATCTACATGCCTGCGGGGGAGGTCTTATTTTTATTATTTTGCATTGTATATTTCCCTGGAATATCCACATTTAATTTCCCTCAAAGAGTAGTAATTATAAAGGAAACATATACACAATATGATCACTATTTTTGTGAGGAGAGACCGGTAAATATTTTAGGAAAACCACCCTCAGCGAACATGAACCCTGACCTTCCAATCAGCTGCAAACCAGACTTCACAAGGTTTAAGTTTATATTACGTGTCTACAAACATGGTTATACCTCTAAATTAGCTTTTCACACATTATCCAAGAGAATGTTGAGTAATTCTAACTTGCCTACTCACCTAATCACTACGTTCCAATAAATTAGCTCACCGAAAAACCCTCGTATAGCACGTATAATTAATAAAATACAAACAGTACTGATAATACCAATTTTACATAAATTGTTTTTTGGTAATTATTTTATTAGGTCTACTATTTTTCTTCAAAGGTTTTTTCACCTCGTCTCATCACCTGTTCAGCTTATACGCATACATAATAATTACGCTAATGAGTTAAGGATGAGGAAGGAAGAATTTTAGAGGTAGTCTAATCGCATTTGGGAGATAATTTAGGAAAAAGCACCCTCAGTAGATCCCCCCACCCCTGACTGGTATTTGAATACCACAACCCTTGTCATCAGCAGGCCAGTCTAACATGAGAGTGATGCCTTATACGAGTAGTTTTTATAACTATTTTATCACACAGGACACTATAAAAGGTACGAAACATACTGAAGAACCCTTATGTGTTCATGTATCATCCCCTTTCCATCCAACCCGATAATACAAGTTTTCTTTCTTTAATTAAAACTATATATTTGAGTAGTAAGCTTAATTAGCTTATGTTATAAATTAAGTATGAAACAAAATGTATTTTTCTATTTTGTTTATGTTAAATATTTTTTCTAGTAAGAATATATATCATTTAACCTCAAGATATACTGTTTATTATCCACTTTTTAATACATTTTTTAGTTTTTAATAATGCTAAAAAGTCGTTTCATTTTTATTTTTATTATCAAATTGGATATGCTGCAAAATGAGATGGATATCTATGAATTTTTAGCATAAAAATGTATAAGAATTAATAATGTTTTTCCACCATTAAGCATAATCGTCTCACGGATCTCCTGACACCTCTTAGTGGAACCCAGTTTCAGAACCACTTCCTTAGATTATTCAGCCACAGAAGTGGGCTCAAAGGTTTACAACAATTTAACTTAATGATTATAGTTAGCTAGGTCAGCTTAAATAAAATATATATACTTTTTTTTAGCACTAAGTCTTACTACTCGTTTGGATTTTACGCTCACGTACTAATTACACTAATGGATTTAGGGATTATGAAGATTATATTTAGAGGAAGTGTATATTGGATTTGTGTGGAGGAAGAGTGGAAAATCATTTTGGAAAATCACCCTCACTAAGCCCGACTGAGAATCGAACCTTAATCCGTCAGTCATTGGCACTCTAGTCTACTGCTAATGTGGCACGTTAGACCATGCGGCCACTGAAGTGGATTCAAAGGTTATTAAAAATTTCGATTATTGATTATAGCTGTTAACTTCCTTTCTTGAATAAAATACACCCAAAATTGCATTGAAAGAAGATACAAAACTCTATTTCAAATAACTTGGTGATATCCACTCTTATTGCACCTATTTGGGATTTGAACCCTGACCTCACCATGTAGGATGTTCAAGTTCGATGTGAGTTATTCTCAACTACCGCTATTAATTATTTTATTTTGACAAACATAGATTCTGGTTGTTGATTAGAATGTATTTTTAAAATTTTTATATTATTTGTAAAGAATCACACATTGAGTCTCACTTTATTTTCTACGAATAAATAATATATTTAAATGAATACAAAAACGACCCAATAAGGGCCGGTCTTATGGCTACGGGCTAAATATTGATATCGGGAGGTTAAAGTTATCTATCAGTTAAAGGTTATCAGCCACTTTAATATTTTACGCGTTTTATTAACTGAATATATCTGCTGGATAGCTATATGTAGGAGAAATATATTTTTATGTAGAAAATGCAATGTTGGTACTCTTTTTACTGGTGCGCGCATGCGTATAAGCCCAGATGCAACCGCTACAACCTAGTGAGTGGCGCTAAACGTTCAACATTTGTTAAATAATGGCAGCTAAACGAGTGCTAGGAAACAGATGGCGTGACGTGGGCGCAGAAGCTAAGTTGTCTTGCAAATACTAATTTCGGTGTCTGCCAAAATGTGGTCAATAGTTGGGTACAAAGTTTACAAAATTTCATTTATTTTACTCAGATTTTGATAATTTGTTCTTATATAAATATAACTCTTCAAATAGCTTGTCAGTTTATATAAAAGTGTGAATTAAATGTTCTAACTTTTTATAGTTAGAGCCCGCACCTGTGCTTACTAAACACGTGAACCAAGATTTTAACCTAAAAACAGATTCTGATAGAAACCTCATTAAAATCAATGCGTCACTATGGCAGCAACCATTTTAACTTTCAGATAAAAGTTATCAGGTACTTTAACCTCCTGATAAAAATATGATGGATAAATACATTTTATCTGACAGATAAATGCTATCTTGCAGTCACAAGATGCACGTTTAACTTATGCACCAGATAGAAATATTTATCTACCAGATTAGTATTTATCCAGGAGTCATTAGACCGGACCTAAGCTAGTTTAATTTAAATAGGCAGGAAATTGAGGGGGTTAGGGAAAAAATATATATTCCTAATAAATTTATATGGGACACATTAATTATTAAAACTTTTATTGGATTCTAAAATCGAGCTATAAGAAATAATTAAAATACTCGTCGATGTTAAATATAATCAAGGTCCTGACTGACTATAAAACAACTTGTAGTTCAAGAAGTAATCTACCAGAAATCACTGCGAGACCATTTTTTCGTAAAATAAGGGCTATTATTTTTAGACTCCGACCCCCTCAATAATTATGTTTTTCAAGGCCTGAGTTTAATCTCAACTATTTGAAATGAGGCTTATTGATTTCTATGAGTCAATATCCGTTATCTTTTAAGACGTATGGAGTGCATTCCATCATGACTAATTTAATCCTAATTACAATAAATGAAATCGCTGTGAACCTTGGGTTTCGTTTTGGTAGTTACATGGTTTAAGGTCCTACTCTTTCAGTACACTAGACTGCCAATAATAGGGAGATCGAGGTTTGGATCTTGGTTGGGTGTACTGAGGGTGGTTTTCCCAAAATGGTTTCCCCCTCTGCTTCCATGTAAACGTGGGTACATTTCTTCTAAAGATAATCTTCCTCATCCCTAAAAGTACTAGCGTAGCTAGTACATAAACGTGTATCCCGAATGGGTAGTAAGACACAGAACTATAAATAAATAAAAAACACCTCGGGTTGTAAGTATCAATGGAACAATAAGAGAACCAAAACTCTTGTTTTTTAATTCGTACCTTATTTATTAAGATAATACAAATTACAAATAGTGTATCAATTTAAATAAACATTCAATAAAATTATCTTTTTGTCATAGTTTTAACTCAAACCATTTATTTTATAATAAGTATTAACTTACCTACGAAGATTTGATTACTTCTTAATTTGGCAATATAACCAGAGTATAATTTCTTTCACGCTATTGCCATTTCAAATAAAGGTCAAAATAAAACTTGCGAAATAATGCCGACACTTACTTAATATTGTATGCATTTTGTATCTTTTTTTTAACACTTTCTAAAAACGAGATAAAGGTAATTATTAGTATGACCAGTTGAGTCGTTATGTGAAGTCACGTTAAGAATACAAACCACTAAATAGAGTCATCTTATGATTTATAATCATTTCGATCACAAGAAGAATGTGTAAACTTATTGCTTTTGAAAGCAAAATGATTTGCTTCCAGCACGTGTACCGTTTCGATATCGTGCATGTCGGACACGTAATCACCATGTAGCTCGCATGTTAGTACGTTACATACGTGAAGATCATGTAGGTATTACGTGTGTGGGTGGGGATCATGTGAGTAAAGAAGTTGTTTTTTTTTAGATCTTATTATTATTTGGTCGGAGAGAAATTTAATTGGAGATGTCTTACAATCGATCATTTTCTCGCTAGCACGATTGTTAAGTTTCTCAATAAGTAAATTATTACTTATAGATTGAACGTTACAGGAAGAAGTTGGTAAAGAAGAATCGTGCAATCTTTCTCACCAGCGAGTCATACACCCCGACCAGGATATCCGTTATTTAACTACACTAATGGGTTTGGTATGATAAAGGTAGGATTTATAACTAATGCAATGGCAGTTGCGTCGAAAGAGAGTGGTAAACCATCTTGGGAAAATAAACACTCTGTACTCCTGGCTGAGATGTGAAACTTGACATCCCTATAGCCGTCCATCTAAAATTAACGATCTTGAAATTTAGACTACATTCTAATTGGTACGGGTAGTCTTTATATAAAGATATATGATATTTGAGCATATTGCATTATCATTTTCCCCTTCCCTCTCAGTCCCGTGCACAAGGGACGAGGAACCTACACTGATGGTCACATGTTCTAAGGCAGAGTATTTTCAAACTGCGCTCCATAGAGCCCTTAAGCTTCCATTTAGCTATCTCAAGCATTATGAGGCAATTTTATAATATTCATTATTTTTTTAAATAATATAAAGAAGCATCGTTAACTAAAATTGCCAAATATTTCAAATATTAATAAAGGTCACTAGACTAAAGATAATCAGAAACATTTTATGTTTTCCGTTAGTTTTATAATATGACACTTGTAAAATTTAACTGTAGCTATTAAATGTTAATTATATTAGTGTAAAAAGTGCTATGAAGGCTACAACCTGTATTTTTTCTGTTGCATGGGCTCCTTTGGTCTAAAATGTTTATGAGCCCCTGCTCTGGGGCATAGGTCTCGAAATACACTGGATGTCAGATGATGGGTAATTTGGGGTAAAAATCTTGTCCTTGGTAGTTTTACATATGTTATTAAGCTCTATATTATTTTCTTTCTTTCTACGCATTAATATGGGTGCGATTTCTCTTAGGCTACCATCCTCAACATAACCCTTGAAATTAACGCATTAACAAATATGGTGTTAAGTGTAATGATTAAAAAGAGATTTTCAAGGAGGCAGACTACTTATTTAAAGCATTTTGATTGGATTCCATACTACACCTGATTTAATTTTGTATTTAAATATGGCTTTGTCTGGTTAGGAAATTAAACAAAATCCTGGTATTTTAGTGTAGTATTTAATAATAAATGTTGCTCTTCTACTTTAAGTTAATTCCTTTTTTAATTTGCACGATGATATAATTTGGTGTATACAATTATAATTAAATAATCAAAATAAAGTAACATACTATTTTGTGAACATTTCAATTTAGTATGAAAAGAGATCTTATGTAAAAAGCAGGATTTAAATCACCTGATATGTAAAAAAAATACACCTAAGACTTAGTTTGTAGTGGTAAAAGATTTATATTTTATTTCTAGTTTTTTCTTGGTAAATTTTTATTTAGACCCCACCCATTTCCTAGAGCCAATTATCCTGAGGAACACAAGTAATATTTGTATTACATACAAATTTGAATTATTCATGAAATATTGATTTCAATATAATATTTATTAAATAAATATTCATTAGCCAAAGTCACCAATAGTAAAAAATTAACTTTGAACCAATTTAAAAAAAAGAGGCAGTTAGATTGTTTTATTCAATTAATATTAATGTTCAAAGTAATTTATTATTATATGTGGGTTGTAAATTAAGGTTGCCTTTCCATTCATTAGATCCATTAGATAATGCAATCATGACACAATAGATCACACAGTAATGTCTTACTCAACCCTTTCAACAAAAATAATATCGTGACTTTACATGAGTATCTATTTTTTTTCTATATATAATCCTTCCTCTTAGTATTTAATTTTAATCATGATGAGGTTTTGTTGTTGACGGTAACTCCACTTCCCTCCTTCTCCCCAATCTTCCCCTACCCTCTGAACGTAATTAGTGTTATTGTGTTACAATTATCTTCCCTGACTCATTATCGGGGGAAGGGGGTGAGGGAGTATCCAACGAACCAACCATACAGTCCTACCTCGTTCACTAATGAAGTACCTTCACTAGGATATATCCACAGTAACTTTTATTTTCTTCTTCTAAATTTTCAGTTACCTCACGCAACATATAACGTTACGTAGTGACATATTTTAAAATATTTCCCGACATAAATTATTGCTAAGGTAATGGAAGCAAGTATTACATTCATTTCTGGCCGTTGGTTTGTTCTTGAGTAGTTGCAATGGGGCTATTTTTCTTGGGTATGAGTGTGTAATTGCGGTGTGTATGTTGAAGCAGAATAGGGTAAGAATTAGAGGCAGTTAAACAGGTGTGCTGAAAAGGCTAAATTAGTATCTGCTGAAACATTATTGTGAGGGTAGAGGGCACTAATGTCTCGAGAGTCATAGAAAGGGAAGTAGCAAGTGAGGGTAAAACAAGAAACAGAGTGAACTACCCATTACTAGGTTATAATAGAGAGATGAGATGGCGCTCAGGTCAACAGAATTTGGCGAGAAGAAATGTCAAAAGGAGAAAGACAAGTAACCTTGCAGGATGAACTACTCATCTATTGGTCATTTTTGTAAGAGGAGGTAGTGCTCCAACCACTAAAGTTGGGGAAAGGAAATGTTTTAAGTCCCAGACACACAGGGCATCACTTGTGTTTTAAGGGTTCCACCTCTTTGAAAGGTCGAGTCAATCCATCGTCAAACCCCCCGATAAGACCGGCGTGTCATGTTTATGGGAGGACAATTACTGATATTTAATAAACACGTGGCTTAAACGTTTGTTTTACAGGTGACCTGGTGGTAACTGCTAGAATCCCTTCTGGGCATATTAAGGAAATTTTCTACTAAATGATTTCTTACTCTGCCTATACAGAGATACAGGTAGGTCTAAGTGTCTTTATAGCTTTATAGTCCTCATACCTATCCCTCAGACCGGCCTCTTGATCTAGTGACTAGCGCACCTGGCTACTGATCTAAAGGTCCCAGGTTCTATTCTTGGTAGCATTGTAGGTATTTTTCATGAAAGGGGAATTATTCCTATGATCACCACGGTCTGATAAATTAGGCTTAAGCTTGGTAAAATATTCACACTGGCTCCCTATCTTCATAATCACTATCACAACGTCATATCATTGCTGGTACGACGCGTATACAACCTCTTAGGTACACCCTGGGTAACCTACTGTTCCCACAGAGCAGCTAAGTGTCTGCATACATGGGGCGACCGAACTAGACACTGTATCTCTCGCGGACAGACGAAACTGCTTCGCTCACTGATGAGAGGGCGTGTTTTATGAGAAAAATATGGAGTAGGCCCCTATAACAGAAAAAGTCCCAACTCAATCTGAGGGGTACTTTTAGAGTTTAATGTCAACAAACAAACAGAGATACAATGTAATGTACAGACTGATTTATGATGTTATAATATGACATATGTATTACTGACGGTGTCCCTCCTCGATATTTAGTATCATTAATGCTTTTAAATTTCAATTAGCTAGTACCACTATTGATTTTAATTCTATCTATTTAGTATTACTAATGGTTTTCATAAAAATGTTCAGTGCTACTAATGTTCTACCAATAGCTCCCCCCAAACTATTTAGATCTAATAAAATAATATTGCTATAGCCTATATGAAAACTAAGTATTACATAAAAAGAGATTCAATGATTACTTTTTTAGTTTACTGGTAACAAATAAAGATAAATACAGAAAATTGAATGTATGGACAGGTAGAAAGTTGTATTATATTTATCGAAAACTTAATAACAAATCTAGTTTTGTATGAATAAAGTTATTCTTTATCAAATATTTTTGTATGGCTATTTGTAGGCCTATACAAGTAAAAAATAACAAAACGGGTGTGTACTTTTGTTTTGCCAAGTATTGATCCCTTATGAGTAAGCTAAATAAAGAAAGTCTCTTATAGAATGTATTGCTACTAAATCTTAGTATTAAAGAAAAAAAATATATCACAGTTCACCATGCAGTCAACTGTTAAAAATGAGTTTGTTCGCTTTAGGCCAGCAATTCTTAATTAATAAAGTGATCCCGGTAATAAGCCTTAAACATTATTATTTGGGGTATTTAAAGTGCTCTCAATGACTAAGTTCTAGAAAAGATGCAGCATCAGTGTCACAAACGTTCGTTAATCCATCATTAAGAGACGACATTCTTCTACAGGGATAATGTTTTGGACCATGCCAAGAATCAAACATTAGCCCTTCATCTAACTAGGCAGATGCACTTACTACTAAATTTAAGTGTCGAACAGAATCAAATGCTTAATCTTTTTTCTAAATAAGTTGTAAAGTGTACAATTTCAAACAATGATACTTTTTTTAAAGTTTTTTAAGCACCGTATCTTAATACCCGTTCGGGTAATACGCTGATATGTATGTTGATGTTTCTTTTAACATAAGTCATTTTAACTAAATAGTGGTCCAGTTTTTTTAAATTTATTTCTTTGGGACGCTTATCTTAATTCTATAACAGGCATAGCCCTTGGTTCCCTGTACATCCATCCATCAGCAATAATATTTTATTCGGCCATGCTGGGAATCAAACCTGGTATTTTCAATTGATCTCCAGATCTTGGTATCTAAATTTCGATCTAATTATATTTATTATATTATTTGCTAAGAAACTTATTTTTTGTATACTAAGGTTTTGGCTTCTTATAAAAGTTAAATTCGTCTTTAATAAAACGCATATTAATCTAACAAAGTCAGCGAGCTCTCCTTAAACCTTGGTTTTATCCCACCGAGCACTAAATAATCAAGCTAATAGGAATGTTTTGCTACTCACAGATAAACCAGATGTCATACTTTATAGCTCTGAGAACTATAATTTATAGGGTGGGGTTGATTCTTTTTAGCATGAAAATTTATGTCGTGCGGCCTTCGAATTGTACTGTGTCCCCAAAGGAATTGAGATAACAACATAGAAATAATGTTTTTTTTNAAAAAGGGGGGGATAAAGGGGGGTTGGGCATTGGAAAAAGGTAGAATTGTTATTTGTTTTTCTCTCCCTTCTTTTCCCCTCCTTCTCTGTTTTGCACATGTTTCATTTTGTACAGTTAATTACACGTTGTTATAAACCATACCCTCCCCCCAGGTCATGATTAAGATCGCGTGGACAAATGGGTCTATTAGCGACAGAGCATACGTGCTGTACCTTTAAAAGAGTAGTAATATCTCGAATGAAAATTCATTAGTGTATTGAAATAATTGCTCTACATGTAAGCTTCATGTGTGTTAAATAATTAAGCCGTTTAGTAGAAGTAATAATGCTTCATTTTTTCCTGGACGTGGTTCGATCCTTGTAGCATTCTTTTCGAGATAGGGTATAGATACCCTTGAGCCGCACCAGTAGGCACGTGGACTACGGTGTCAATATTGTCCCGTTTGGTTTGCCAGTAACTGGGTGGTCGGGGTTCGAATAACGGTAGGCTGAGCTGAGGTGTATTGTTTCCTAAATTGTTTTAAGCTTTCCCTCCACGCTTATATGAATACATGTGCTCTAAATCCAATCATCTTCATCCCTGAAACATTAACGTAACTGATCCATATGCGTATAACACAAACGTGTAGAGAGATGCGATAGCAAAAAAAGAAAAGGATCTTCTCTTAAGTTTACGGTAGTGCCAATAAATCTGTTACTGAACACGCGGGGCTTTCGCTTCTGAAATTTCCTCTCCCGCATCTTCACGGAAACTACAAGTCCGTCCAAGGAGGTGATCGCACCTGTTGTAATTTCTGCACTGCACACTTGACGGAGCAAATGGGTTAACGAGCAAGAGGTCATGAAGATAGAAGAAATATGGGAGGGAGGATTCTCTCTTACCTTTAGCTTCGTGCTACACGACTAAATCATCTTTCAAACTCTTAGCGGGCGGGCGGGTGGAAGATAAAAAAAAATGCAGAAGAAACCACTTCGAGATCTTCTGTTCCGAGAGTTCATCGGGGTCGGAAAGAGCTCTGCGTTCTTTACTACCGAATTATTTCTGTTCTTCTTGTCGCAAGAAAACATCTAGTTTTTTTCTATATTTGTGTTTTTGTATTGTTTAGAATTTACTTTCCCTTCTTAAATCTGCCGTACCAATCTGGTACCTAATCGATTTTATTGATATCTTTATTTGTTTTGATGGTATTTATTATGAACACAGTATGAAGGACAGTATCTTACAGTTGATAAAGTTGCTTGGACTAGTTTGATCTATTCGTACGTCAAGTTTTGATAGATAGTATTAGTAGTAATAGTAGTAGTACTAATAATATAATAAGATGCAATCACCTATGTTGCCCGAAAAAATACATATTTGCTAGTGTCCTTCAAATCGTGTTCATAATGAAGTTGAGGCCTTTGACGTCTATATAATAATTAATAATACGAATAATGATGTATATATAAATATTCAACAATATTATTAATCAAATTAAAAATAATTTTACCACTAGATATATTTACAGATATAAGTTAATTTTAACTAACATGACAACACATTTTAAGTATTGGTTGGACAAAGTAGCCTTCTTTATATTTTAAATAAAGTTTGTATCAAGTTGTACTCTAACGGTTTTGATTTACTTAGTTTTAAAAACTGTGCAACTCTGAACATCACTCGATTGGCGCTATATTCCCTTGTTTCGGAGGGAACTTGAGTATGTATCCGTTATGGGGACGCTACTAGGTAGTCCGCTATGTGAAAGAGAAATTATGGTTCCCAACCCCCGCCCTCATTCCATTGTCTACTCCTTATCCCCATGCAACCATTCCCGATAAATTATATTATCTTTACTATATATATTTTAATCTTATACTTTTTGTTATAAATCTTTATTTATGTCTTTGAAGCAAACTGCCGCTTAAGTGTCGATGCATCTTAAAGCCTAAATTATAATATCAATCATTTAAAGTTGTTTGTGATATAGTCAATAGTAGGCTTACTTCCCTTTGTACATTCTCAGTCATAATTAACAGAGCTCCAGTTTATTTGTGCTAATGTTTTAAATCCTATTATACATGTTAAGAATACGTAGCTCTTTAATTTGTATATTTTAAAGATAGTAGATTCTCACTAAATGTTTGGATAACACAATCATATATAAAAGTTAAAAGGGACCTAAGGGTGAGCTAAAGTATTACAGTAGTGCTTAGACTGCAAACAAGAAAAATTTGAAAAAAGATTTAATTAAAATTTTAATAACACATTTTCCATATTCCAAATTAAAATATATATATTAGGCTATTATGCCAATATTATGTAGATAGTACTTTGCTTGTGTTTGTCAGTTTTTCTTATATAGTAGTATACAGCTATTAATCGATCTGGGCCAAATTTGTGATATATTTCTATACACAAATCTACCATGGAAAGTACCTCAAGAAAAAATCCATTAATTATATAATTAGTTTCATACAGAAAATTGAGAAAACGTTCTAAAATAAAATATCAACGTTAACGTAACACAAACTTTTGATTCTTTTGAGTAATTCTGGGATTATTATTAATATTTAACTAAGCACACACAGGGAAAGTAGTCTAATTTATAATGATTAATCAAATACTCGTATTAGTTTAAAAAATTATTATTTAGATATTATCAGCACTCTCATTTTTCATACAGTAGTAAAAATGTCGTACTTGATTAGCTAATATACATATTTGGTTAAGTAGATATTTAATTAGATACTAAAATAGTTTTTGGCTTATAAAATAGCGTTATAAGATAGTGAGACGTAAAGCCTCAGACAATGAGTCTAGACTGAAATCTCAGAGGGGATCAAAGTTTTTTTTATAATCAAATGATGGGAAAACAGGCAGGCGTCAGGTTATCCCGAGCTCATCATCGTTATTAATTGCGATCCCAGCCACTAATAGCTTCACTAGCTGCACACGAGGAAAATTGAATTTAATAGTATTATTATATTTATAGGTGTTAACTATTTTTACAAAAGGCTACTAGGTTCTATCTATAAAGTATTTAAATTGAAATTTTTAGTGAAATAAAATAAATTATATATTTGTATAAAACTCAATATTACTAAGCACACAATAAAATAAGCTAAAATTTTTTAAAATCAGAAAAATGTGGTAAGTAAATTACTATTATGCATCTTTTTCCAAAAATAAATCACGAAATGGTAATTTACAAAAATGTTAGCCAATTTATTTCTATCAATGATCACAATAATTCAAATCGATGAACTGCATATAAAACTCACGTTCCTAAAATTGTTTTTTCAAGTAAATTTGTAAATAATATGTATTACAAAAATTGCACTTTTTTTTCAAACACACCAAATAAGAAAATCATCCACAGTTCTGGATTGTACCAACGTAAAGTTATTTACGCCTTATTTTGGAAGTTGACGCACCAGAGACTCTTGACGGTTAACCAAGTACTTCTCGAAATCACTCCTATAGGTCAGCACGGTTCAATGAGTCTTGACTAAAAACAGAGGGGACGGGGGAACGCAATCACTCGTGACAGCCTCAACTCACTGCCCGCTGACTCTTTGCCCTATCGTGCGGAGGAACATCGACTACCACCAGCCTCCCAGTGGCGGTGGTGGCCATATTGGCAAGGTACTTGTCAGGCCAGATAGGAGGCCCTGGGTACGAGTCCAGGTTGGTTTTACAAATAGCTTCTAAAGCAGGGTTATTTTGAAATATTACTCCTTTATTTTTCAAATATCATTAATACTTTTTCAAATTCTACAGATGAGCTCAGCCATTAAATCATGTCATACAACATATTGATTTTCTGTCCAGCTTATTTTATTTTTAAATAATCATAGGAACTTCTTTATCTGATTGTTCTTTAAACAACTAGATCTAACTTGATTTGGTAGCCATATGTTCTAAGGCATCACTCTCTAAATAAGCTGGAGTGCCATGGATGGGGAGATTGGGGTTCAAATACGGGTTGTGTATATTAAATTTGATTTGTCTTGAATTTTTTGCCACTCTTCCTCCAAGCAGTTGTGGGTACATTTTCTCTAAATTCAACCCTCATCATGACTAGCATATTAGCTTAAATAGTACATATGTGCAAACCCAAGCTGGTGCTAAAGCATTGGACAAAAAATACTAAATATTCAATCATGTATTATTACACAAATTTTTTTTTTTTAGGATCGGTCAACATTTGAGATATTGTATGGATTCTGATACTTAAGATTAAGTATTAATACTTTTCCTCAATCCTCGTAATTCTACTTTATTGCTACAATTATCTTATATGCCTTAAATGTTATTCTTCTGGTAGTAAGACTATTTATGTTGAATAAACATAAATGGAAGACTAAAGTATCACAGTAGGTTTGTATTGGTATCGTGTGTTCCTGCTTTATAACAGGGCTATAGATTATGTACTCTATCTTTCTGACGATTTAATATTTGTATCAACATTTAGAAAATAAAAACACATAGCTATATGTCATCTTGGTCGTGAACATACATAAAGCTCTTTAAAATGATTTTTAAAAAATAAAGAAAAAATTAAAGTTAATATAACATAATTTTATTTACATTTTGACATAGAAAATTGGGAATATCTAAAACCAAAGTCATATTTTTTACTGCCAGACAATAAAGAAAAATATAATCTTACTAGTATTTAAAGCTGTCTTCACCAGAGAGCTTGAGCTTATTTTTAATAATAAGATAGCCTCATTATTAATTTAATACGACTTTAAATAATTAAATGAAATAATAGATGAATAAAGATACCTATGGAATGAACGAGCATCGTTGGATAATAAAGAGCATCATGATTCACAAAAATATACCACAAGAAGCTGTTTATCTTTTTATTACGTCTCTCCTGTATAGACGATATCTTATACTTCGATATTTAGGTATGTAATAGTAGCGCTAAGGATCCCCCTTAAAAAAATTTTTTACTTTGTGTGTTTATTATTTTTACCTTTTTTTAACTGCCTCAACCAAATTCAAACTCTATATAGGCCTACCACTTAAAAATGTATTGTTTTCAATAGATTAGCAATTTTGAGGGTCCCCCACTTTTCATCAATTTCCCAGACCCCTATTTTTTGCCATCCAAACCTCTCAACCTTTTTATTATCTGGAGTGATCCTGTTACCAAATTGCCAAATTTAAATTTTCTTTCGTATTGAAAGGTAAATTTTCTAATAGTTTTGGAGATATTTCAAGCTACAAACCCCTAGCCCGAACCCATTTCAGCTCCCACATTCCCATTTTGAAAGTTCAAGACTTATATAGTTATCTGATTTGGTTATTTTACTTGCCTGCCTAGTTTAAATTTTAAACCGCACCAAAAATAGTGTTTTGAATTTGTGTATCAAAGTTCTTACATATCCCGTTTTAAAATTTAGGAATTCCATTTATTCAGACATAATTCGGCTACACTGGCAAATACATGAATTTAAAAGTCAAGCTACCATTTTATTTCACACTAAGAAGTTTTTCCTATTAGCTTGGAAAATTTTGAGACCCAATTACTTAGAACCAATTTTAGAATTTCAAACTTTCAGTATTTTTAGTTCAGCATCACGGATCTATTGTATATCTACTCGTGAGTCCTTAAACATTATGGCCCATACAACCGGAATGCCTACATTTGCACTAATTTGGAGCCTAACGAAAAGTTTCTATTATATAGCTGACAATTTTAAATGTGGTTTTTGGAGTTAGGGCCTTGGTTGGTTATTAGTTGTTCTAAGAAAAGTGAGAAAGGGCTAAAATACAGGTTTGTCAAATTCACTTTACCTTTCTGAAAAGAGGTTTTGAACTTTTTAACAGGAGGTTTTTCTCCAAGGAAGATATTTGAGCCACAGGAGGAGAATCTCTTGTCCATTACTCCAGAATAATATTCCTCTACTCCCTTCAATTGGATTTGAATCGGTTTAGATTTTGTAATTTTCCCCAACTCTCTCATTCTTTCTACCTCCCTCTATTTCCTATTTGATAATCGCTTAGTTTGTCTGGGGTATTTTCATTCACCTTTCTTCCCTCTTTTATTCCCTGTCCTTGTCCAGTCACTGTACTTTATTTGGGGTACTTTCAGTTGCTCTCTTAGTTTCTAGAAATTTTCAAGTTCTGTCTAAACTTCTTAGGAGTTTTTTTATGATAAAGTTATCTATTTTTTCTTGTCTGACTGCTAAGTGACACTATTTTTTTTGGAGTAGATTCATATAAAAGTCCCTCCTTTTTTCGAGCTATATTCCAAGCCCTGCGTTATACTCGTTGTTAGGCAGATTCTTTAGTTATCTTTTGGCTGGCCTTTCTCTCTTTGCAGATTTATTTTTTGTCGAAGACATTCGCTTCAGGCCGTGGGTTGGCAAAAGGGAACGGCGCCGATACTGTTGTCTTATACATATTGAGCAAGTGTAATCGCATCTGGGAATGGTCATACGCCTTAGCTTTGTGGTTGTGATGATTAACCACAGAAGTCTCAAATGAAATAACTAATATTTTGCATTCCACTATGTTAAGTTTGTGTTGCCCCTTCTCGTTAATTACACAGGTCTGATAGGGAAACAGTCCATCTAGGAACTCCTGTTGCTCAGGTGACAGACGGCCTCCAAAGTTTGAAGCTATTGTGCATGTGAATTGATTGGCCACCATAGAATGTGCAGATCCAGTGGGCTATCTGCTCCACTACAGGCAAGGGTGAAGGATTTGATTTCATGAGTTATTCTTCAAGATTTGAAATAAAGAAGTGAGTGTTGGCTTCGATGAGTGAACAAAGCGAACAAACAAAGCGAATATGCCTAATTTATATTACAACTAAGGATATTTAAAATAATAAATAAAAATTGTATGGTGCATCACATAAATTTTCTGACTTATTTTATAAAAATGAAGCACTTTTCTTCAACAATATACATATACACGTTTTCTTAGCAACGCCATATTCTAGATTCTGGTCTTCTAGATTTTTTGTTTGTTCAGCATATAAATATGAACATTTAAAAAACAACAATTACGTAGAGATACGAACTGCAATAAGCCTTTACAAAGAGAACAGATTACATCATTCTCATGTTCCCAGGTAACTCCATACAAAATTTAAGAACCTTCTAGCACATTGTGAAGAATACATGAAACTTAGAAGTAAAAATGGGTAGGCATACATGGCAAGGCTTAAAAAGATAATACGTCTAAATTATTTTCACAGTACAGAATTCAATTATTAGTTTAGAAATTAGTAATGAATTATTATCATAATTATGTAGAATATATTAAATAAAACACTACATACACTGATGATCTAAACGGAATGGAACCTAGTACTAAACGAAAGGCACTTTTTTAATTTAAACGTTAAGGAACAATTTTTTTTGACGCTATCTGGGTAAAAATTGAAGAACCTTATGGTTACAATTTGGGTACCAATTGAGAGTCATCTAATAAAAATTTCAAAAAACAATTATTGAATCGTGCTTGTTGGCCTTTAAAACCTAGAAATATATAATTTCTTAAAAACTAAACGGGATATTACAATTTTCAGAATAGTTGGTACCATTGAGGTATCTATTTATGGTAGGCAAACTGTAATTTCGAAGCAATTAAATTAGGGTTGTGTTTAACAGTGTTATAAACCTCTGGAAGTTGAATTTCAGCTCGACCGGACAAACTTTATTATTTTGCTCATAAGGTAAGCATGGGGAGATTTTGGGGCCATAGATAGGGCCCCTTTTCGAATTATTCATGCTTAGGATTGTTCACATCATTCTTGGGCTCCCAGAAAAGCCTTTCAGAAATTCAACTTTATAGCTAACCTGTGAGTATATAAAAAAAACCTCTGGAAGGAAAAACATACCAGATATGGATTTTATACTATGGATACGTGATTGGTTTTGGGTGCCTTGATGTACCGGCAAGCATTCAAACTCAGCACTATTATTTTAATTATTTTGCAAAGCTTAATTTTTAAGTTCTTTATTGCAGTATCATCACCAATCACATAACTTACAATTATTATTCATTTATTTCATGAATCATTCGAATAAATAAGATATATGCAGGTTGTCAAATTAATCATCATGATTCATTGTATACCTCATTTTATGTTTTCTACGCGGGGATTGATCTGAGTTATTATATAACGATATATTTTTTTTTACTTTTTATTTTATTTATTAATAATGTTTTAATTTTTAAAATGGAGTATGATAAGCATGGTGTTGGAAATGCTTCAAAACGCTGTTCTAGCTGTCACATTTGCCAAGCTTCGTAGGAGGCTGAAATTGAAACTAAGAATCATTAAAGCAGCATTAGTAATCACACGATTTAGGTTTAATCTCACGAGATATGGGTTGGATGGTGATGGGGAAATCACGATTAAATTTTTGGCCAAGTTCATTATGGAGGGGTGTCTTCCACATTTGAACATTCTTACAACCTGTAATCGAACCTTGAACTTCCTTTAACTTCCAAACAAGATTTAGCTTAAGTCCACTAGCATTCTTATTGACGCGGGTATCAAATAGTTTAATCTTATATTTATTTCAAAGTGTTAAGTCCTTTAAAAATATCATTTTACTATGTTTTATTAAAACATATAACAACTTGTATTATCGCTTTGTCATCATTTTATGTAGCTTGAAGTTTAAATTTATGATCTGGTTTAAACTTTTTTACATATTTTTTATTGCTGGCCTATTATATGCTAGATTTGGAAGGCTGATTTTAGCACGTTAATAAAATTAAATATTAATACACAATTAGTAATTGTATATTAATACCGGAGGGCACACGGATTGAATTTCAATAGCCCGTTTAGATTGATTTGCTGATAAAGGGGTTGAGGGGAGGTAGTAAGGTTCAATTCCCTACTGGGTGAACTTAGATAATTATTTCCTAACTAGTTCACCACTTTTGCTAAGCAACAATAGTGGTTAGATTTCATCTAAATTAAACTTTATCCATTTCTAAGTCATTGGAATAATTAAATGCGTACATTCTGGATTTGCAAGAAGACGTGGAGCAAACCAAATAAACAAGTACATGATTAAAAGGTCCCTCCTGGGCTCAAACAGGCATGTCACCACGTGACACTAGGTCTCCTTATTGAACCAGTAGGAGCGGACTATCTCCCTGACGTCAACAATATGAGGGTCGATCGATTCTCAGAAAAGAGTTCGCCTTGAAGGGGCTAATCGTGTTTCTGTCCTGAGCTCCGTGGCACATGTCAACAAAGTAACACGTGATCGCGGGCCGTACGCTGTTCAGTGTCAAGGCCTGTCATGTCCGTCATGGCTTGTTGGAGCCTCGGTTGATACACCTTGGACTTGGGTGACGTCATTTTATATCGTGTAGGGGAGGGAATGAGAAGGAGGGTGAGGGCTTTATGGGAAAAGATGCATGGAGCTGAAATTGTGAACAGTTTGATATGGTGTTGTTTTATATTTTCATCATGTTTTACTGACTCGAGACCCGTTTCAGTGGCCTTGTGATATAAGGCGTCACTCTCAAGCTAGAACGGCCTGCTGATGAAGGGATATAGGGGTTTGAATCCCAATAGGGTATATTTGTTTCCCACTCTCCTTACACACAAATGCTGGTGGATTAAATTGATTCCTTCCTCATCCCTACCCCATTAAAGTAATTATCATATATGCGTACAACTTGAACAGGTAGTAAGACGCGATAATGCAAAAAACACTTCTTGTTCATGCTATCTGCATCGGCACATAACAGTAAGGCTGTGGACCCCTTGGCCCTGGGATGTATAGCTTAGTTGGGCCACGTTCACTGGCCTGGAGGACTATAACAGTTAATAGACCTATAGGTAGATATGAATTGGGCCCCACCAAGTTTTTTGCTTTGTATTAAGATATGCTTGTTTAGGTTAGGTTAAGTTAGGTTAGATTAGATTGGTATTTTATTGTGTGCTACCATCCATCATTTGCTGTTTTCCGCTTAGCTCGAGAAAACATTTAAAACCATCCTATATGTAGCGCAACAACTGCCGTGGTCGAGTTAGTACACCAGTGCGCATTGCTTCCAATTCCTAATAAGGAGCTCGTAACCCAACTGTAATGTGGGATTAACGCTAACCTTTTAAACGCAGGCGAATCCGTGGCACAAATATAATGTGGGATTAAATATACTCTTATAAACGCAGATAATAACGGATACACGTGGCCCAACTGCATATCTACACCAATGGTAAAGAAGAGGAGGAAGGTACTATGTAAGAAGAAATGTACACATAAATAAGTGTAGGGCTGTTATAGAAGATATCATCTCAGTGGAGATCGGCTGAGATTCTAAACTCTACCTGTACCAGTGTGAAGATGGCTATAGGTGTCGATATATTCTCAGTAGAGATCAGCTGAGATTCTAAACTCTACCTGTACCAGTGTGAAGATGTCTATTGCGTCAATATCCTCTTGTCTGTTTTGCATTTGACGGGGAGGTAGGGATTAGAGTATGAGCAGGAATGAACTGAGTTTTTGTTTTGAGTTTACACCATCTTTGGACCCGTTCGTGTTATACCCATATTTAATCACGCTGGTGGGGTGGGGATGATAAAGTAGACTTTTAGCGGAAGCGTACCCATACTTGCGTAGAGGGAGATTGGGAAACAATTTAGGAGCAATCTCCAAAATTATTCCAGACCAGGATTCAAACCTTGATCTCCCCGTTGTTTGCAATCCAGTCCAACATGAGAGTGACACATTATAGAGTGTGTGACCATCAATGAAGGTGGTGTTTACAGGGAAAAAAATTTTCTCATACACTTTCCTCGATTTATAAACGCGGGGCTTTTGCTGGAATCGAAAAAATGGTTGTACCATTTTCAACCTTTCTGAATCCAATAATATTTAGTCTAGATTAATTCCTACTTTATGATTAATTTCAGGATAAGGATTTTAACATGAGCATTCACAAGATATTAATTATCCATTGGCTTATATAATATTTGATTCATTTTCATTATTAATGATAATTAGGAACTGATATATTTCCAAGCTCATAATCTTCAGTCATCTTTGATGTTCTACCACGTGACGTGTAATAATGAACCTGTCAGTGGCTGTGCTAAACCTCTCAAATTTATTCTAGTTGTTATAGAAGCGTAATAGGTACGGTACATATATCAATTTTGTTTTGTATTTGTGTTACGTAACTACTTTTGTTACAGAACTATTAGAATATTCTTCCGATACTTACCGAGAACTTGGTCCATGACGACATTCTACGAAACAAATTAAGTTTATTATTTCTCATTGAGTTTCTCTTTCAAAGTTGATCAACAAATTTTGATCGAGATGTTCGATTTAACATTACCCAATAATAACCAGTACCAAGAATTGAATACAAAATATTCCACCTAGTCATTTTGGCCAGTCATCGAACGAATAGTGATAAAAGAAATATAATTGAAGTCTTTCATTTGATTTTTTTATGGAATGACAGCGGAGTAATTTACTTTTCATTATAGGTTTCTAAATGTATATTAATGACCAGAAACGACATCAGTCATCGGATGTATCTTAGTTAAAACATTCACTTCACACACATACCCTCGGTCGTTTAGACAAATATGGTTTTCTCACATATAATTTGTTTCCTCCCGGATTATTTATTTGTTTTACAAATCTAAAAAGATTGTGAGATTAGTTTATATTTATTTAACAAAAACAATATTTGTTCATATTTACTTATCAGCACACGTTTATTTTAGTCTTGTCCACATTGTCTTACTACCCGTCCTGGGTATCCGCATATTTATATTAATTGGGTAGGGATGAGAAATATAAAGCTTAGATAAATTAATCGAAACAGGAGTAGAAGGAGAGTGGAAAATATAAGAAGAATAAAACAACGGTCAGGATTCAGACTCATACCTTTAATTAATTGAAACACTATATAAGGGTAAAATGCTACCTTTAATTCCGTGACCACTGGTTCAAGTTATTCATTAGTTGACAAAAAGTATGATATAATTTAATTCACAGTTTTAGCTTAATTAATTTACCATTCACATGGGTGGACACGTAAACTAAATATCAAGGTTGGATATTCGTGTTTTTTTTGTCTGATTACAGAAAGGTCAGGGTTTGAATACCATCCGGGTGTGCTAAATGTAGTTATTTTTCCATTAATTACCACTCTACCTTGACTCAAATTCTGGCACAAATCCAATAAACTCTACCCCTCTCATAGATGTATTATATGTTGCTATATTGGATAGGTAGGTGAGATGCAGGAAGCTAAAAGCAAAAGAATAGCTCATTAGCCGACGTTCTAAATAATCCTCTTAGTTTGAAATAAACTCGTCATTCCTTTTATCACAAAATGTAGCAATTATACCTTGTCAGGCCTCAGTAAGATTACTATATTTCCAGGTAAACGGAAATTACATAACGTATCTAAATCACACATTTGGAAACAATTTATTTTACTTGCAATAAAATTTAGCTAAGTGAAAAAATTTATCACACGCCACTTGTGTAAAGTTCTAGACATCCAAACGGATGTCCACAAGATATAATAAAACAAGGTTCTCCTTGAAGATATAATATGAACAATTTTGATGTACTATACTCTGTTTTGATATTATTTGGCCTGTCGATCTTGAAATTCTAGATACCCATGTCCACGACTGTACCTATGAGACACACAAACAAAGGAATGAAGAGTGGCCGGACATATCTGAACACGCCCTCGTTACGACCTCTCTAAACAAAGCAAAGAAACAAACAAACGAACGAAAAAAAAAGGCGTCCCTCTGGACAATAAGACGCGATAAATAGCGTCATCGACATTGTCCCGAAAGGATCTTGAAGAGGGTGAAAAGATGGTCGTTTCTCGTTAACGGCTACTTCACAAACCATCATTCACTGCATTCTCCTTTGTATTTATTGATTGTGAGAACAAGAGAGTGCTTAAGTTTATGTGGAGCTCGCCATTTCAGAAATTGGAGAATGAAACGAAAGAGAAGTTCCTAATTCTGAAGCTATGCTTTGCTTCATTGAGTTTATTTTCCTTACCTGTGTTGCTCAAACAATTTAAAACTCGTGAAGAATTTTTTTTTTACAACGTACTAATATCTAGGGAAGTGTTTCTAAAATTTTGGTATGGAAGGACGACAAAATAGAATATATGCATGCTGGGGGACAACTGTATCCCTGGGAATAGGACGTAGGGGTTAAAAGTTATGAATAAAATACATTTATAGGCAATTCCACTTTACTATTAAAAAAAGAAATAATTTACTTAATTAAATGTTTTCAAATATATGATAAATACATTTAATTATTAAGTAATAGGTTTTTGATTACATTTTAACATTTTGAGCCTATTAATGTAATGGCCCAGATTTGTTTACTAAAGTATTGTAAATTCTTCCTTTTCTATTTGGTTTGTGTCCAACGAGAAAATGGATTTAGCATAGTATGGCTATTTAATATTTTAATCTTTTCATTTTTTTTCATATAATTATGTCATCACCATTCTCTACATAATTTTTTAAATTTAACTTTGCTGGATCCTGCGGACCACTTGATAGGCCCCCTTGGACCACACTTGGGGAAGCACTAATCTAGGGTGGGGGATTAGCCCCTTAAATAGTTGTAGGTAGGCAACAGAATATATATTCTGTGATGCGGGTCACCGCGTTGCAGATTTCACACAAGACATGACTCCTGATAACATGCCGTTAGCCGACCCGCCATGCCTGTGATTACCGGTTGCCTACCTACATCCTTGTCCAGAATCCATGCGTAGGCCTACATGATAATATCAGTGATGCACCCGGACATGTTAGGATGTGAGGGATGCGGATGGAACAGAGAATGTTTCAATGCTATTATTTATATACGTTATCCCAATTCAGATTTCTAGAGGCACTTTACAAATATATGTAAGTTTTAAAATGTCTTTCATACTTTATATTCGTTTTTTGTGCTCTATTATTATACTTATCAAAATGTATTTAGCTTTTATTAGGAGTGGATTAAATAACCAAGCTATTATATTTGTTAATTATGGCTCTAGCCACATTTAATATCATATTTCTTAAGTTGAAAAATGACACCTCGACACGGGAATCCATCCCGGGACCTTTGGCTTAGTACGTCAATGCTCTAACCACTGAGCTATCCAGAATTAGCTAGTCCCGGGCCTAAGGTTATTCTTCACTCCTATTTTAAGGCAGTGTCTGTGATGAACGTGCGGAAATCGTCAGCCATATATGAGTAATCAATTATGATCCCAACCGCTTCATTGGCTGCATGGCCAAACGCGCTACTCTAGCAGTGCACTAGACTGCCTATGTCGGAGAGATCAAAGTTCGAATATCGGTCAGGTGTACTTAAGATAGTTTTTCCAAAATGGTTTCCCCTCTCCCTCTACGCAAATTTGGGTACACTTCCTCTATACAATAAAAATACAAGCTGATTTTAAAGAAATATTTTCACCGTAAGAAAATTAAATTTTAGTTTTAGGATGGTTTATATACTCGTAAGAAAAACTAATTTTCTAAGAAATGGTAAATATATCTTCTTTTTTTTTTCATAAACACAATTAATATTGTCTCCTAAAATGTGTCCCTTACCATCCCATTAATTTGGATTAAATGTGCTCAGCAAATTCATATTATATTTACCTGTTATATTTTATCAAGATATGAATATTACTCACAACTGTTATATTTTCATTTTTGTTCACGATGTGTGCCAGGCTAGGTATTAGTTTAGTAACACCTTATATTTATCAAAATTATCCAAATCTGCACTTATAAACTTTGAGTTAAGGGGACTATAACATTACAAACTTGGAATTTTTGTGTTTTCTTGAATCCAAGGTTAATGCCAGTAGTTTCGGTGTACAAACGGGAGTTTTGTTGTGTTTCCATATAAATAATTACTGTACTATTACATTCCAAGGAATGGGTTTGCAACAAAATCTGTACAATGGAACAGACTCTGGGCCACGTGAACCTTGTCGATGACGTCTGACGCATCCCAGTTTGGTATGGTGTATTTACAGTCTTCTCAGTCAACGATTTATCTTTTAATTTTAACATTAGGATGGAAACAACACAGTCTGTGCAGGGATGGCTTCGTCCATTCCCATCAAGGGCAGCCATCACGCAGTTGTATTCTGTGTAGGCAGTTAGTGGTTTCCTTTGCACTTCAAGTTTAATCATAAAACTACTAAAAATAAAAATAAACTTTAAGAAGTTACTATTTCAAGAGAAATTGAAATTCAAAATTATCAATAATGGAAGATTATGTGAGTGAACTAGTGAAAAAAAATGGGAACTAGGAGAATAAGTGCAGGTGTTATGTGGTGAATTAATATCAACCTAAGCTCAACATTTTAAAATACATTATTATATATTTGTTTGATCATTAGGCTTATAAGCAATAAAAAATGCAAATTATTGTGAATGTTACAATTAAAATTGTGTAAAACAACTGAACAATCTTATATTTAAATAATCTGAACTAGTCTTTTGGGGTAAGCCTATTGCTATTATTACAGTACAAGCACTAAACCCTTCCTATACATCATTGAGTACCATGTCATTTGGAGTAAATAACAGTACTTTCCTGGCTTTATTTCAACCCACATGGGCTTGCAAAATCAAGCAATGGGCTATTTCCATTACTACTGTTAAAATTGATGATGTCACTACTGTGACGCATTAACATAATTCAATTCTCGTACTGGAAACACATACAAGATAACCGTTTCCCAGTCATAACTGGAAAGACACACGTAATTCCGTCTGTAAGACCAGTACATTTCTTTCAGTGATGCATACAATAAATCAGTCATCAATGCACATATTAAAATTGAGAAAAGGGGCTTGAGTTTAAATCCCGTTCATGGCTTACTTAAATTTATTTTATAAGCAAAACCATCCATATACATCGATGGTCACATGGTCCATGGCGTAAGCCTCGTACACGTACTGAGAAGTTAAGATTAGAATTTCTGCTGGGTATACTTGGGCTGGAATTCTGAATGTGATTTTTCATTGTGGTTCTGCAACGTCGTGCCAGAGAGACTGGTGCTTGCATTGGTTACCTACAGATGCTCGGAGTGGCCCTACGGACTGGTATGCCTCCGTTAGATTACTTTCGTTATAAGTAGTACACAGGGCTGGGCCGAAAGCCCACGTCATGAGCTTGATCAAGGTGGCGGCCCAGAAATGGGTTGGAATCTGTGGGGCAGTGAGTTTAAATGCCGATGAGTGATGGCATTGGCAGCATGGGGGGGTTCGGGCCTTCAGTTCCGGGCACCTGGAGTTTTGGGCTGCTGGACCTCAGCTCTTGGGATTCTGGGTCACTGGACCTCGGCTCTTGGAGCTCTGGGCCTGTGGGCCTGGGCCTCACCATTCATGCGGTGAGTCATTTTAGAGCTCCGGTGCTAGCCTAGCATGAGCTAGACATAGGATCCTACACTCGTGCGCACGAGGAGTGGGGAATTACTTTCCCAAGCGCAATTGGCATAACCCCATTCCCCTACACATGGGAAAGAGTGGAGATCACAATGTCACTTCTGTGAGTGGAGATAAATGTCTCCGGCTACCACCCTGGATAGGTGGGAGGCATGAACCCCCGGTGTCGGTTTAACCAGTGAGTGACTGGAAGAAGAGGAGGAGTTAATTCTTGCGTCCCTGGATATCCGGCCTGAACCGGATCATTCCACCCTTCGGGGTGCGGGGGTTGGAGCTTTTTGGGTACCGACCTATAAACTGTCCTGGGTCACGATGTCCAGGGGTGTTTGGTGCCATTTTTGTGCCGTACCATAGCAAGTTAAAGTTAATGGTTAATGTGATTTTGCAATACCCATTCCATACGAAACTATTAATTTGTATTTTTTCATATGTACAGTATATACTTATTTTTTAATTTAAAATCAAACTATCATAAGATATCTATACCCAATTCACGTTAGTCCATGAATGAATGGACTCTATTAAGAAAGAAATCCCGATGTCATAAAAATATAGTTGAGAGGTCTAAAAAATGGTTCATGAACTGTAGATTTAAATAAAACTAAAAAAATTTATAAACTGATCATGGACTTTACTAAAAGCCATCCACTTGGTGGCCACATGGTCTAACACGCTACTCTTTCAGTGGACTAAACTGCCGATGATGGGGAGATTGAAATTCAAATCTCGGTCAGGTGTACTGAGGGTAATTTTTATATGATGGTTTTTTATTCTACCTCCATGTAAATGTGGGTACACGTTCTTTAAATATAACCTTCCTAATCCTTAAAAACAATAACTTAATTAGTTCATAATCGTATAAACCAAACGGGTAGTTAGATGAGGAGCAAAAAATAGAAAATACTAAAACCCATTTGATTTACATAGTAAAAGAGTTTATTTTAGCAATTCTTCATCCGGATTTGACGGTTATTATTATCTAATACACTGTACCCATATGGGATTATTTTATGATTTTTAATTTTTTGAAATACTTTTAAATGTTCTTATGGGTAAATGGCGGAGTTCCGAAGGGTCATTGTTGAATTTGTAGTTTGGTGACAGTGACGATGATTTGTTTCGAATAAACTTGTTTGTAAATAAAATGTTAATCTTAATGTGATGGTATATTAAATTTACAATTCAATTGGATTAACATTGTATTTTGAACATAGTCGTGAAACTTCTCCGTTTAAATAACCAGGATGATCGAAAGTATATTCCAACTGCTATGTATTATAATGTCTAGTATGCTACACTTAAATAACACAGCGTATGATTCTTGAGAACCTGGTATTTTTTTAAAAGCATGGCTTTGTTTTATTGTTTGATATTTAAATATACATACGACAAGAAGTTTGGGTTCCTAAAGGCCCTAAAATATCTTACATTCCTTGAACAAGGACTAGTGCCCTCAGGGGAAGTGTAAAACGGGGGATGGGTGGGGGCTAGGAGAAGAAAAGTAAAGGTAAAAAGGGTGCATTGATCGTTATGGTGAATTGACATCCTCATAAAATGATGCCTTTGGGAGTTTTATATTATGTTGATGAGCTGAGCTTAGTCAATATAATGGTCCACGATACCACAAGACGAAGGTTTTAAGGCTCTGCTTTGCATGACACACAGGGAGAGAAAAATATATATGGAAAAAGAAAACTGGTTTGCAAATTTAAAATTATTTTTTAATATATTAATGTCGCACACATTAAATTTATTATAATTAAATAGTAAATCTGCTTCATTTATTTAACTGTACTAGATTGATTTAGCTAACATATTGTATAAAAAAATATCAACTTAGATATTATTATGGATACACACATATAGAAAATATACATTGACTTTAAATAGAATAAAACAATGGTATTTCTAATTTTTACTATACCCTGATTTTGTTTGGAAGAACAGTAGAGAAAATTAAAACATGTTTCTTTTCGGCCAACATTAATAACATTTTCTTACATTATTTGTATTATTTGATAGGTATTGATAATATCTATCAAAAGTAACATTTGCAGATGACATGAATTTATGTATGAATATATTAAAATGGTTTTAGTAACTTTAGTTACTAACTTCTACTGTTCTTCCTACCAAAATCATACTATAGTAAACCAACAAATGGTTATTTAGTATTTTCACTCAAAACCAATATATTTGACTATAGGGAACACCCTGATAGGTGTAAACATATTAATGATAAAACTTTGCCTCTACACATCATAATACTTTCCTAATCACTTATATTCTAATGACATAAACCTCAACACACGTGTTGGTGTTATTTAATTGGTTGTAACAATTTAAACTAATAGTTAAATGTCACCAAAGTTAGCCTTTACAAATTCACATCCTGCTAAAGTTGAAGTCACTAATAAGATACGTCTGCCTCAGGTTTGAATTTCATTTGGAAACGTTTAATATTTTAGTATTTATTATGAGCCAAATATGACACATCACTTACCCTATTATAGTAAATATCATATGTGCATATAGGCTCAACAGGTAGTAGGACGCAGAGATAAAAAAACACATTTGTCATTGTAATATTTACAACACTATTTAAAATCACAAAACTACAACTGTACTTGACTTGTAAACTAAATGAATCGTGAACACTAAATGCAAATACCTAGTGTGAAGATTCTTTTTGGTATTAGCTTATCGTTATTAAAGGTTTACTGGCTGTAGCAACTAATCTAGTCTAGAATAGTCATACTAAGCAGCTGCGGTTAAGTAAATACATTCTAAGCATTCACCTGGATAGAGGATTAGAAACCACACCTTGGGAAATATCAGTTACACAACCCTTAACAAGACTCGCATCTGTGGCTGCATGGTCTAAGGCGCTATGTTCGCAGTAGACTAGACTGCCAAGTGCCAATGATGGGGAAATTGAGGTTTGAATTTCAGTCGGGTGTACTGATGGTGATTTTACCAAGGTCGTTTTCCTCTCTCTCTCCACGCAAATGTGCGTACACCTCCTCTAAATATAACCTTCCTAATTCCTAAAACCATTAGCGTAACCAGTACATATTATCGTATAACCTGAATGGGTAGTAAGTCATGGTGCTAAATAAACACTCGGTAAGGATTCGAGCCCCCAAATCATGGATAGTAAACTCTGCTAGTATCTTTGTGAAAGCGTAAACCCATTATTGTGCTTACTGAGATTGAGTTTGAGCTTGTTAATCATTTGAAAAGTGATCTACCTGAACACTAAGATACATGATTTGATCAGAAACAATAAAAAAACATGTCTTTCTTCTTTATACTTTAAACTAGGTGAATAGCCTTAAACTGAGCTTAGAGTGGTAAAGGAATGTACTTTGCCAGATAATGTTGTATCATTCACAAGAATAGCTCCTGGCTAAAAACGATCAACGGACGCCAACATAAGAGAAATATGTGTATGGGAGAAATTTGGTGGGGTGGAGAAGGAGAGGGGGATTGACTTGAGGGGGTGGGAAGGGGGGAGACCTGTCGAGTTCTGGGCCACCACGATTTCAGAATATGGCGGTCCTTTGAGTTTTTTCCAAGCTTTGGGAAATGCTTCTTTGGGGCATTCACGAATCACGATGTAATAAAAAATAAAAACATTCTATCAACGCAACTCATTTTATTAGCACCTTGGACTTCTCTTGCACTTTACTCCAGTTCATTTATATATTTCATATCTAAAAATAAATAAATTATGTACTCTCAACCCTCTGAATCCCCAATGCCAGTAATTTGATATAAGGTGTCATCCTCACGATATGGATATGAAGTTATAAGAAGTTTGTGGTTCAAATCTCAGCCGGATTAAATAAATTTGGTTTTCCCAAATGTGATCCGGGTGCATTTCCTATTATATACCCCCCTTTTCAATCCCTTTGTATTAGGTATCTACCAATATTTTTGCTGAACAAACTACAACTATTGATTTAATTATGGATTCATAACTGACATTTTATGAACTAATTGGTCATTTAAGCAAACAATTTTGACAAAATAGTTTTGACTTTGCCTGACACAGCACCTAGTTCTCAAACCACAATCAATCACTGTGAAAGCCTCAACATCAACAATGAGCGATATTTTAACCATACTGATGATCTAATATGGGAACCTTATCACACTAGGAAAACACACTATGGATTGAGCTAATAATATACATTTTGATTCAACCCGGATTCGAACCCTCTGAAACTAAAACAAATACCTTGACAAAAATAGTTTTTGCTTGATTCTGTTTTGTAAAATTAGCAAACTCGAAGAAGAACATAAGGTATTGGTATGTTATGAATATATCTAGATTTTCTTTAAAAATAATAAATTTAAGCATGTTCCAATATTAAGGGTTTAGTGAGCGACTGTAGGTCTAGTGAATCCCTGGTTAACCCCAGGAGATGCCTAAATTAATAAAATATTTGTGTTCGTCCTTGCATCCAGATAAATAAAATCATGACTGCTAAAAATCTAAGGCTGGGCTATAAGGCTGGGTGTTTCTTGTCCAAATGTTTCTGTCATTCACTCACCTTGAATATATGATGAATCTAAACATTGTTTGTGAATAGGGATAAGAATAGACTAATAAAATAAGTAGTTAAATTAGATTTGGTCAGATTTCTGTAGAGCTAACTAATTATCATCAAGTCTAGGGGGGTTCACTCGGCCCATTTATGGGGCTACGTGGGTTAGGACGCCGGCAAATCAGTACCGGTATTGGAGGGCTACCGTTCAAGCCCAGGGTACCGGGGTTCATCAACCAGATAGGATCATCTAGAGCAGCGATTCTTAACCGGGGGGCCAAGAATGGTTTTTCGGGGTCATTGAAAAAATAATTTAAAATGCTATTTGCTTTTTATTGAAGTTTATTATCTTAAAGTTTACGTTTTGGAATAAACAAGTCGATGATCGTAAGAATGTAAATACAATAGACTCTCGTTTTCCTGGGGAAATAGATGGGAGGGGAGGCACGTATAGTATAAATCACGGATATTTCAAATAATCCTCATCTGTTTACCATCGCCATTCAAAATTTGCCCTTTGTTTCTACTTATTTATGTGAAAAGGGATTTTACACAATGATAAATATTCAAACGCAACAGCAAAATTGAATCCGAATCGACTCCCGCATGCAAATAGCATTAGGTAATACAATTGAAACAAGAAAAGACAAATTAGTTGAAAGAGGTCCCATCAAATACATTTAGGTAAGTTACTTTCTGTTTTATTTTGTTATTATAATCATTAAATAAAGCAAACATTTTAGAATAAATCTGGAGGCCACGAAAATATTTTAGGATATTTAGGGGGCCATGTGTAATAAAAGGTTAAGAAACACTGACCTAGAAGTCAGTCAGGCCATTGGTTATTCCTTGCAATACTTCATTCTGCCACAAGCTTCTAAATAGTCTTTTTAATTATCTCATATATATTTTAATATCTCTCATCAACATTACATGTGTAATATACATAGTAGTACAAATAAAAACTACAAAAACCCCAGACGAACGTCAATTACGAACCCACACAATCAGATATCCCTCCCACCCCCCATCTACGGCCACAACACATCTTGACAAGCATAGGCCCACATCTGAAAGCTAGGGGCTGGTGGCATTTGGACATTTGAAAGTGTATAAATAATCAATTTAGTGAAGCTATTATTTTCATTCAACAACAGTAAAAACACACACTATGTATTTATGTACTTTAAGTGAGCTCCGAAGATCACGCCTAGGCATATGAATACATGAATACGTTAAAGTAAATTTAGAAACTAGCTTATTTTAAATTTCTTTAGCAGCTCCATTTTACATTATATTCCTTGGGCTTTTCACAGTTTTATTTAGCCAACTAAATGTGTAATCTATTGGCATTGCTTTGGCTTCCTAACGAAGTGGCACGTTTTGAAGTAATTGTTAGATTAAACAAAATTGTATCACCAAAATCGAGACACAAGGACTATAATTTTTTTTCCCCCCGTCCAAGACATCTTCAAAAAGAGAACTCTGATACGGCTGGCTGACTGTATCTTCATGTGAATGCTACAGAGAGATAGATCATTAAGCTTATTGACGGAGGCAGACAAACGGACAGACGCAAGGTTTGGATGGATGAATTGATGGACGCACATAGGAGAGAAAAAAATAAAGGAGAAAGAGAGTGAGAGAGATAAAGAAGGATTGAAGGAGAGAAGGAGGTATTCTAAAAGAAGAAGGCTCCCAAATCAACTCGTGCAAGTATAATGACCCGCAAAAAGCTCGTCTGCGCGGCGGATGAAGCATTAAGTAAAAGAGAGTAGAGCAAACCCGGCAAGTCTTTTCTCTGTGCGCTGGATGTTGATGTTTGACTGGCACAAGCGCCGCTCAGTCTGTTAGGAAGGGGGGTATTAGGGAGGGGGATTTTAGTAGCCATTTACTAAAGAGTTGCAAGTCATCGCTGGTATAATATGCCCCCTTCTCACTCCTCACCACCCCAACAACACCGAGCCACTCTTTTGACTACTGCACGGATGGACCAAGGGTAGGTATAAAACAGCATCTGAGTTCGTCGACAGTCCACCATCCCTCCTCTCCTTCTCCGGATTTTCCGCAGTAAGCCTCACTGTTCCGCTGAAAGCACTCTCTGTCATGTGGTAGCGAGATGGTCCTAAATAAAAACTTAAATTCCTTGGATCCAAACCAGGTTTCACCTTGTTTTACTATTTGGGATTATTTATTGGTGAGTACTCACACTAGTGTGAAGCGCACATAGTTTAGCTTTCCCAGGGAAGAGGAGGTCAGGGTTCAAATCTAAGCTGGGTGAACAAGGGTCTATCTTTCATCACTATAATGAGGGTGTAAGACTTCTAAATTTTATATTATTCTTTCCTATCGTATAAGTTTTATTTTACGCGAATATTTCTTACGGAACGTAGGTTGCAGGGAAACAAAACAATATTGGAATTAATTTGTCCTATTATCTAGTCGCACCATTTCTTGACGATAGGACGGGATATTTAGTTTTGTGACGCGTTTGTATAAATATAATAAAAGGCCTTATCCATCGTAATAATGAAGATAAAAGTGAAAATATAATCCAGCACCACTTGCCTTGAAGAAAGATAGTAAGCCAATATCTTTGTAGATGGTCTGGTATGAGTCCCATCTTTAAAAGGCAAAGTCAGGCACACTAACTATGTCTACATCTTCCAGAATCAGAGAAGAGTAGACTGATAAGGAATATAACTGACTTTCTGGTCAAGATTCAGGCACACTAACCAAGTCCGCATCCTCACCATATAGAACCAGAAGAGAGTAGACTAATAAAGATACCAACCTGCTTTCGGGTCAAGAGTCAGGCATGGTTACAAAATAAGAAGACCCAGGTTCTTGATGTCCTTATCATAATTATGTGTATCCAAAGTTTTCTAAAAAAAATCTATTTTAATGTACACTACGTTTGACCTGAAAGTAATCTGTCTTTTTACTAGACAAATTACACTATGGATCTACATTATAAGCTACACCATAGTGGAAGCGTTCAATATTATCTTCCAAGGTAAGCAGAGTGTATACTACATAAGGATAACATTGGTTAGTAATTTAATTGTTACAGTAGAATCAGAAATAGATTCCCCTACTTGCATGAGTGTTTTTTGTTTATTCTTATATTCTACTAGCCTCTTTCGAGCCGAACATTTATACAAATTAGGTGTGATGGAGGAAAGGAGGATTTAAAGAAAATATTCCTGAATATTGTGCGAAGTGAGAGAGGGAAATCATTTATTAAATAACTAAATATAATTAGCCCTATTCTTCTAGTCACTAATAAACCAAAAATGACAATCCTAGTGCTTTGGCCCATGAGCTTATTAATTCAGGTACGGTGGATTTGATAAACTTTTCTTACCCAAAATAGCCTATCTACATATAATAGCAATGTTTAAAATATAAAAATCAAAAATAAGCCCCATAATAGTTTTTATTCTCTTCCTTTTTAAAATGGCTACTTTTTTTCATTTAAAACAATGGTCAACAAACAAACAGGTTTTCGTTGAAAATTTCATTTGTATTCGTTATTATTTTTGTGATGGTGCATCTTCTAACAGGTTTTGGTACTGTTTGACTCTTTTTTTAACTAACCTTAAAAAGTATACATTAAAATTTTAGCTTAATTTGTAGAATTTAAATAACACAATACAAAGCTTAGACGTCGGTAATGTAATGTCAATCAATTTTAACAACATTGTTAGAAGAATGAACCGTGAGAGAAAATTATATTTAAGATTTACTTGTTCTACATGATTTCAAATAAAGCCAATTACTTTCACTTTTCTTCGATCCCTCAAAGAGATATTTGAGTATTGTGATCATCAAAAATCGAACTAAAGATTTTGATAAATATCGACATTTTATGACCCCCTGAAACCAATAGAATTATTGTTTTTGTGATATAATTTGTCTGTCCATCCGTATGTCTGAATTGGACTAGAGCCGACACGATTGTATCAATCGTGGTGAAACTTTGTTTCTAGGGTTTTCAAAGGGTTGCCATGAAGGATTTTTAGAATTGGATAAAAGTCTAACCCTAAATTTAAGGGTAGTTTATTGAAGGACAAAAAGAGAAAAATTCGATGTTCTCAAAATTGGCTCTAATGATTTTAATTAAATTTCATTTCAAAACATTCATAAATATTCCAAACAAAATGGCTACCCTCAATATTTCAGCAAAATGACTATAAGGGTTCCGGTCTGACACGTAAATTAACATTTTTTATCATATATCCGAAACTATTTGAGATGAAATTACTTATCGTTGAAAATATGTTGATCTATTTATAATACAAATCTTTTATTTGAAAAATATTTTTATAAAACCAATAACTTTCAAGCTATACGCAAATATATATAATATATTTTAACTTTTTGAACACCAATGGTAAAGTATTACGACAGTAAAAAAAATCTAACTTGAAATGTTGATGGATGTTGACGTCTCATGACCCTCCGAACCCTAAAAAGGAGTATTTGCAATGCCGTCTCTCTGTGTGTCTGTTTAACCCTAAAATTAAAAGTAGTTTAGTAAAAAGTGAAAAGAGAAAAAATCTGTTTTCTGAGAATCGGCTCTAATGATTTTTATTAAAATGCATATCTAGACGTATCTAAGATTATAAATAAACTGTCTATTTCCATTTTCCCATGAAAATGACTTTTAGGGTACTTTACAGAAGCAAACATTTCCGTATCTCCACAACTATTTGAGATACTAAATAAATTATCAATGCAAAATTGTAGTACTATTAAACATAATAAACTTTTAATGAAATATATCTTCATAAAACAAATAGCTTCTGAGATATTGGCAAATTTATTAATACAATTTTGTGAGATTTATTTGTAAAGATATACTACTTAATTTTTAACACAATAATTCTCAAATGCCATAGAGTAAGCAAATAATTAGGTCTTTGAAGAAGTTGATGTTCTTCCTTAAACCTCTTAGGGGAAATGTTTGTACAACACAGGGTTAAATCCAGGATTTTCGTGAGGGTGGAGGGACGCGGGTACTCCCATCGAGATAGGGTCTGGAAGTGGAGGGGGCCACCATGAAATTTTGACTTAAAATACTTCAAAATTTGATAGTAAATCTTTAAGTTATTTTTCAGTGTAACGCTAAACTTAGAATAATCCTCTAATGAAGAGTATAAATTGAAATTTGCGACTAGTATTGAAATATATTAAAATAAAATAAAAAGCATATAAACAAATAGTGATTATTAAGAGGGAAATAAGTTTAAACACTATAACAATTACTATGTAAATCTTTTTTAGCTATTCAATCAATTATCTAAAATAGATTGAATTATTCAGATTTCGAACAATCAAACTTTAACTCCTCTCTATAATATGGCTAGTTATTTCTCATTCTAAATAAAAATTTTACCACTAGCCATACTAACACGCTATGTGTGTGGTATTATTGAAAGACGTTATTTAAAATAAATTATTTGAAAGATATTTATATTTTATAATTATTGAAATAGTAATAATAAAAATGATTTAATAAATTTAAACCTAAACAAACTTTGTGCAACAAGGTGAGAGGCGTGCAACTTAAATTTGGGTAATTTTATTTTTTTATTTACATTTTGTCACCATTTTAATACCTAATGTATCTTAAGTATTTATAATAGTTACCGTATATTAATCATTTAATAATATTGCCAATAAAAATTAAGAAAATGAAAGCTGGTTAGTGAGATAATATCGCGTAACAATGAAACTAGTAGTGACTTTAAAATTGATTTAATTGGTTTAATTTCTTAAAGGGGGACGCGTGCCCCCCACACTCACTTCTGGATCCACCCCTGGTACATCAATGATTTATCTCTCTCATTTTAGAATCAATAGATAATGATTACCTATTTTATTGGTCAAAATTTATAAAAGAATAATTTAATAGCAATGCGATAACGATAAGATGTGCATCCCCTAATAAAATGACAAAAATTTTAACCAGAAATCAAAATTTTTAATGCAAAGTGATGACCCTTGGGGACTCAAAATCGATATTTTTTATTGATCCAAATATACAAATGAAGACGTTAATACTTTAGAAATAAAATTATAAAATTTAAAACCGTGATTCAAAAAAGTTTTACGTATGTATAGCGCAATTTTTCTTGGGTTCGCTATTGTATATTATTTGACAAATTTTGAGTAAATATCTCCATTTTTAAACAATAGAGCGAATACCATTTTTCAATTAGAATACTAACCTTAATATATAGGTTAGTATACAAAAGGGCAAAAAAGAGAAACCATCGATTTTCTCAAAACCCACTCAAACGATTTTGATAAAATGCCGTATCTAGACACTGTTTAACATTGCAAACAAAATACCAACTTTCATTGTTTCATGAAAATAACAGACTCAGAGAATTCCAATTTTGATCATATATCCGTAACTATTTGAGAAACGAAACATTTTATCATTGAAAAGATGTGGTTCTAGTAAATATAAATCTCCTTGGTTGGAAATATATTCTTATAAAATCAATATTTTATGAGTTACGGCCAATATATGAATTTTTTTATTCTAGCCTTTGAAAGTAAAATTGATTTTTATGCTCTTTGGTGGACAAAGATGCTCTTCTTTTCGCACTTTTCCAGTATCAATTTATATTATTTCATTTATGCTCTTTGGTTAAGTGTCCCTGCAATAGTGTAAATTATTTCGTTGAACAAATTTTACGGGTACTTAGTAAATGCATCTATTGTAAGATTAAAGAAAGAGAAATTCTGTAAGGAGCTCCGTATAACTTTTTACTTTATAGTTTCAAGAGAAAGTACTCTGATCATGAAAAATCGATCTCGATTTTATGAACTTTTTTTATTTTTTTCTTAGCACCGCATCTTACTACACTTTCGAATTATAGGTCTATGTACTAATTACACTAATTGGTTAGTGATTAGGAAGGTTTACTATAGAGGAAGTGCACCTGTATTTGCGTGAAAGGAGAGTAGAAAACAATTAAGGAAAAAAAACTCAGTCCACCGGACCTGTATCGAATCCCGATTTCCCCGACTTCAGCAGTCTGGTCCAGCACTAGACTATCGCATTTGACCATGTGGCCACCGAAGTGGGTCTACATTTTATAAGAACACGAACCAAAGAAGTGGGTTTCACAATTCTGTCTGTCTGTCTGTGGATTTTGTTCAAACTTGATACTTAGATATAATAGGGGTGTGCCACAAAAATCATTTTTATTTTAACTTAGTTCTTCAAATAATGTAGTTTACTGATGATTATTTTTTTGAATTCTACATTTTTTGAGAATTTCTCCATGATTTTGTTTAAAATGCATATCTAGGATTTGTTTGACATGACAAATAATACTTTATCATTTGTTTTGGGCCAAAACTCGTTGAAGGTTAGTTTACTGAGGACTAATTTTTCAAACACCTGAAATATTTTACAATTAGGCTCTAACGATTTGGTTTCAAATGTGTAGCTTTGTAGTGTTTGACATAATAAATAACACTTAATACTCGTTTTTGGGTGAGAACTCATTTATGAGTACTTTACTAATGATTGTTTTTAAAAAACTTGAAATATTTTACAAATGGTCCTAACAGTTTGATTACAAAAAGGCATCTTAGTAATGTTTGACAAATTAACACCGTATTTTATTTTGGGGGTTAAAACTAATTTATTGGTAGTTTATTGATGATTTGTTATTCCGGTTTATTTTTTTGTATATAAATTCGACTAACCCGTCTTTTGTTCAGGATTTATTTTTGAAAATTTGAATTATTTTGAAAATGTCTGGAACTATTTTGCTTAAAATATTTATTTGTTGAGTGTTTTTGATGAACATTACAAATAAATTTGTATGCTTGTGTTTTTTTGGTGAGAATTTGTTTATGGTCATTATAATGATGACTTTTTTAATTTGAAAATTTCAAATAATGATTTTACTGATTTGGTTCAAAATTGGTATTGGAAGACTATTTTACATATCAATAATAATGTATCTTTATTTATATAAAATAAATTAATTCGTGAGTATTTTATTTACAACAAATTATAGAAAATTTGAATATTTTGGAAATTGACTAAAAGAATGAATTTAAAATGGGAATCTGTGAATAGTTTTTCATGATATCTACGGATACGTTTATATTTTTACAAATAAATAATTTTAGAGTAGTTTAAAAATTACCAAGCTATCTTCTATCCTACTGTATATGGACTATTGTATACAAGCCCTTACTATAATTATATTATTTCATATTTTAATAATATAAATTTCTAAATCTGACAGTAATAAAATATATTCCATCATAAGGAGATTGTAATAAAAAAAAGTGTTACAGCGACAATGTCGATGGGTAGTTACATTTTTTCTTGTGATAGATTGTTGTTCGAATCTCGGCCTGGTGTGATTACAGTAGATTTTGCTAAATGGTTTCCCACTCTCCCTCCACACCAATGCGAGTACACTTCCTATAAAATCAACCTTCCTCACCTCATTAGTGTAAAATTTGTATAGAAGTGAGAACGAGTATCAAGACTCGGTACATAGAAAGTTTAATTAGAAAACTTCAGCATCGAACTAGATAATTTGTTTTAAACAAATGACAAAATCTGTAATGTATCTAGTAGTGAGTAAACAACAATATTTGTTTGAAATTTCCTAGTGGTTTTAAAAGGGTGAATAAAGAAAACCGTAAATTAGTCGATTACTAAGGTTGAGGAGGAATCTAAGGACTTTAAAGTAAACGGGGAAAAAATGAAGAGTGAAACTTGATGAACAAAGCTGAATGATAGAAAAGGGATCAATCTAAGTGAGGCGAGATTTTTTATATAGGCAAAAAGTAAAGAAAAAAAGGTCGTCTTTAATTTTGTTGTGTAATTTTGTTTCTCAGAGGTGACAATGAAATTCTGAGACGGTGAACGCATTTTCCAGTGAAATAAGGTATCTTTTCTTAGGACAAGGATGACATGCAGCTAGATTGTAAGTATGTGGAGTCCAGTCACTCGGAAGAAGAACGTTTGGAGTTTTGTCGGGGTGGTAAAAGATGGTTGGGGAGGGGGAGACTAGAGATAGAAGAATGCTTTGCTTTAGTATTGGGGCATCAACCGTGAAGTTGTCTTTCATGAGATGAGAATTTGAAGATCGAAGAAAGAGGAACTAAAAATAATAATAATAGAGGACTGTGATGAAGAAGCTTATAAGAGAATGAGAGACGATACTAAAGTACTAATGGAAATTCTTGATGACAAGGAGATGAATTTTTTTTTTCTCAGATTTCTTTTTTCTTTTTGTCTTATTTTATTTTTTTAAACTCGTGTTAACAAAGATCTCAAGGATGGTCTTTTTCGGTGTCTTCAGCCTACTGATAAAAACTTAATGCGGGAATGAATATTTTCTCTTTTTTGTTGTTGTGATTGAGTTTTTTCGCCTTCCATTTTGTATTTGTTGTCCATTCTGTCTGGTTCTCATCTATTTCCAGCTGCCCCTCTCCAAAATATCTTGTCATGTTGATTTGACTAACTAGAATGTTCATAGTGCTTTAAATTATGTAATTAAGTGATTTTTGTTTTATTAATCTACGCTCAAATTGAATTAAACTGAATGATTTCTACACCTATCTTAGTGTAATTTCAATCGTGTATGCCTGTATTTTTTAAAAGCCTTAATACCCATGCAGGTACTCCAATAGTGAAATTGCCCATTTCATTAACTGGGCAAATTTCTGCTCATTCCAAGATTATTCTTCTTCATTTGACCCTTTCACAAACTGGGGAAAAAAATTGCATTAACTCTTATCCATTACATGAACTGGAACTTATTTTACTATCTACTAGAAGTTTAATAAAATTCGTTTTAAGATATTATATTAGACCAATCTAGCCTAGCTAAACCTATCCTTCCATTCTAAAATGATTAAAAGCTAAATTACTTAAAGACCAAACCTAATCTTCGTTGTCCATTCTACGGACCGGGCCAAAATTCGTCCAGTTTATGAAATGGGTAACGAATGGAGATGCTCAGTTCATGAAATAACCAGTTCATGAACTAAGCACCACAAGCGCTGCACAATGGACTGGACTATTTTTTTCTGCCCAGCTCCTGAAATGGTCACGAGAAGAGGCCATTCCACGGAATCGGCAGAATTTTGCCCAATTCATGAACCTGGCAAATTCATTAATGGGGTGTCACCTATACATCTTACTTAGATCATTAGTACAGCCAATATACATGTACATATATTCAATATACATATCTGTATAGTTATATAATTATACATATATATATACACGTAAATATATACATATACTATACACATATATATATACAAATATATATATATAGTACACATATATCTGTTTATATATACATATATTTATGTATATATTTACGTATATATATACATATATAATTATATAACTATACAGATATTTCTATTGAATATATGTACATATATATTGGCTGTAATTATAATCTAAGTAGGATGAAGGTAGAATTTAGAGGAATTATACTCACACTTACAAAAAGGAAGAGTGGGAAGTCATTTAGTAAAATCACCCTTATGACAGCCGGCGGGGATTCGTACTGCCAATTTCTCATAAATGGTTAAAAACAAATTAACGACTCTTGCATTTAGACTGCATGCCTTTCAATACTTGGAATCAACAACATACCACAAGAAAATATATATTTATTTTTTAAGAAAGCCTTTATTTAATATGTCGCTTCATGATGCTTTAATCAGGATGGCGAATATGACTGTTTATATTTGTTTATGAGAACTTGGGTTTATAAATATCAGGACACGACTGATTAACTGAACATTGGAATTCATATTTATTACTCCAGAACAAACCATTGTGCCAGAAATTGTAATATATGGGTAGGTAAAAAAAGAAAAACCACCATACAAATACAATATTATATTAATTTGGCCAAGGGTCAATCAATGGGCCCTTTGGCATGGATTTTACCTCTAGTCAATTTGACTGGGGGAAAAATAATTTATTTTACGTATGTATAGACATATTTGACGTATCTAACATTTAAATGATTTCATATAACAAGCCCTAAAAACTGGGAGGACTAAAAATAGGACATTAAAAAGCGTAAACAAGAATTCTGATAATTGCTTCTTGTCCAGCTCAAAGTTTCTTTTATTTGTGTGTATGTTTTTTTTCTGAAGATATTCTTGTGGTCAGTAAATTGTCGAGCAACCTCCGGAGAACGTTTAAGGATGACATTTTATGATTAATAAACTCTAATAGTGGGTTATGGAGTGGAAGATAAGCAGAAGGATCCTTGGGATTTTCTCCGCCCTCTAACTCTTCTACCAAGGACACTCCTCGTATTTAAGAGAAATCTCTTATCCCCACCCACACGTGTACACTCTGTTACAATAAGGTCTAGGACCATTTGAAAGTAATGGGAGCTCATCAGTGAGAAACAAACTATTTGGTGAACATATAATGTCCGTGTTTTATGTAATAAATAACTTTTTTCAAGTAACAAAAGTAATTCCTCTAGACAGTATTCGTATTCATTCAATTGTTTTACATTATCCATTAATGACCTTCAAGTAACTTTGGTTTTAATACCAGTAGGGTCAAAATTTAATTTCAACGTGGTGAAAAATAAATTTTGTTCTAGTTTCTATAAGCTCTAACTTTTATTAAATTATTGTGAAAATAGTAGTAACACACACAACTGGAGCACTTGCTGGTTATAAACAGGCTAAACTGAAGGAACCTACACTTTACTTTAAAAAATGTATTTAATTAAAAATGACTCAAGTTAGAAACTTGTACATTACATTAGCTCATTCTTTGTGGTCTTCGTACGTGATGAGTCCTGAAATGGATTCCCAACAGGGTGGAAAATATTTAATTAAGGATTGGTTCTGTTCGCTTACATATAAATTAACGTTATGGATGTTTTCATTGTTCTGTTCTAAAATTAAACAATTATTAGCTAGCAAACACACAAATGAAGAAAAAACCATTTGGGAGGAACGATTACTTTATTTGGTTTTTTTTATCGTCACATCTTACTACCAGTTCAGGTTACACGCATGTATGATACTCTAACGGGATAGGTATGAGGAAGGAAGTATTTTAGAGGTAATATACGAGCATATTTTTGGAAAGATAGTGGGTAACCATTTGGGAAAATCCACTTTCAGTAGAACAGACTGGGCCTCAAACCCCAATATCCCCGTCAACAGCAGGTGACGCCTTGGACCATGAAGTCACCATAGCGGGTCTTAGTTACTTATTAGAATGCTCACCCCATCTTCATATCATAATAAACCTGCACGTGTGGACACATGGGTAAAGGACATAGTCTCATGTGTACTGGCCATCCTGTGATTGGGAGGTAAGAGCTAGAATCATAGCTGGATGTACTGAAGTGTAATTTCCCCAAAGCGATTCCCACCCTCCCTCCCCGCAAATGAAGTTACATTCTTCCTCAATTTTTCCTTATTCATCCATACCCCAATAGCATAAACACTAAAATAAAGTGGATGCTAAGATGTGGATCATGGGAATAAACGCTTGCTTAGACACGATAAGCTAAGATGTTAAGATATGTAATATCCGATGGCCATTTGAAAGATAAATTTTTATTTAAAAAGTATCCCTTTGGCTAAAAAAATGTATACAACCCTCTTTACAACCTGTTGCTCGTTACAGCGACTCACGACGGAAGCGACGCCGTGTTCATCCAAGCGATAAATCAGCTTTTTTTTTGTCCTATTCCTCGTGTCGCATTCACCCCTCATGTCATGTTTGTGAGACGCCCCAGGGCGTCGATAAAAAGACGCTTGCTAGCAGTGAAGGGTCAGGATGCAAGGGCGACTTTTTTTTTATAAAGAATAGGGGAAGGAACGGAACTTCTGCGACGCTTAAGAATGTTATGGGACTCTCGGTTGACCGACAACATTCACTGAAAGACTTGGAAAAGGGGAAAAAGTTTGGAACTCGGTAAAAAGGGGAAAACTTGTTTATTTAAGGGGAGAAAGTTTGTGGGCATTCTTGCATAGGATTTATCTCTTATTCAATTAATTTATTGCCATAAATTTCAACCTCAATTAAAATTAAGGCAGGGACAGTTAGAAACGTTACTACTTATACTTTCATCATTTTATACATCGGGTCATGTGATCTTCATCTCTCACATTTGATAGGTTATATCAATACCAGCTCGCTTTCATGGCCAAATTGCTTAAGGCACTACACTATTAATAAACTAGACTGCTGATAGTGGGGAGATCATGGCTCGATCCCAGTCGGGTGTACTAAGAGTGGCTTTTACTAAATGGTTTCATACTCTCTCCACGCAAATATGGGTACACTTCCTCTATATTCTTCCTTTCTAATCCCTAACGCATTAGCGTAATTTGTACATAGCCCGGATTGGTAGTAAGACGCGGTGTAAAAAAATCAAAATCTATTAAATAATTATCACAATATAGTATAATGAATACAACGTTGATCAAAAAAATGTTTGTATTTTCTAAAATAGCCTTCCTATGATTATTTTACTGTAGTCAACTCAAACAAGTAAAGGTAATCAACATAAACGGGTAGTGGTAGTCAAAAAAAATTAAAAAAGGTTAGTCAACACAATGTGTAAAGGTAGTCAACAAAACAGGGTAGTAGGAGTCAACACAAATGAATAAATATAGTCAACAAAACAGGGTAATAGGAGTCAACACAAATGAATAAAGATAGTCAACAAAACAGGGTAATAGGAGTCAACACAAATGAATAAAGATAGTCAACAAAACAGGGTAATAGGAGTCAACACAAATGAATAAAGATAGTCAACAAAACAGGGTAATAGGAGTCAACACTAATGAATAAAGATAGTTAACAAAACAGGGTAATAGGAGTCAACACAAATGAATAAAGATAGTCAACAAAACAGGGTAGTAGGAGTCAACACAAATGAATAAAAGTAGTCAACACATAAGAGTTATGAGTCAACACAAGCGAGAAAAGTTATTCAACATAAAGTGTTAATAGTATTCAACACAAACAAGTAAAGGTAGTCATCACGGACGGGTAAAGTTATTCACCACAAACTGGCTGTCCATTTCTCCAATGTGTGGAGGGTGTATATGTGTGGCATAAGATTGTGTGTGTGAGAGTGTGTCTGTGTTTGTGTGCAACAATCAAGCTGACTTACCCTGAAACTCCTTCAACTTGTCTCGTAAGATTAAACAGGGGTTGTTTGGTAGAACAAAGGTCTATTTACCTTTGACATTTGATAGAACGGATCATCATTTGATATATTGGTCAAAGCGTAGAATTGGTTCAATTCAAAATCGGAAAATTTTGTGCATTTTTAGTCTTATAACAATTTATAACGAAAGTTATATTTTGTAAATAAAATAATATGGTTATAAGCTTAATATTATATAAATAATACATTGTGATGAGAAAATATTTTGTTACAAACAGGCAAATGTATCTTCGATTAATTAGAAGATAACAGTTTCTAGGTTAAGAGAAAAATATCTAAGTCCTCTTCAAAACAAGGATTTATAATAAGTTTATAATTTGTAGATTTTTAAAATATCAACTGCATAGATTTCATAGAATCTTAGTTGGGCTAACCAGATAACAAAATCTCTTGTTCTATCCATCCCTGGTGAGTGCTTGGCATATTTTTTAGATAACTTGAAAATAATAAATATAGAAGAATCAACAATTACAAAATATCATTCTATTTATAATACAACTACTAAATTTGACACTATATTTTTCAAACGTGATGGATAGATAATATATCACTTGGTATATTACTATATAAAATAATAAATAATACTAAGTTCTGGAACTGTAATATTTTTTCTTGGAGATCTGATTTTGAGTGTTTAGATTCGTTAGATTGTGTCAAAATTGTGTGATTATACAGCTTATTAATATATAAAGTACATTTTTATGTTAGGATCAATAAAACGGGCTTTAAGTAAATACATTTAGCTTAATTTTTGTGTTCACATAGTAACATATACAGGTTTTTAATATTTTTCATGAGCATCCTGGAATTTGATTATAAATATTGTATAGTTAATTTATATAATATTCAATAACTGTGGAGATTAGTATATGTATAGAATTATACTAATTATACTGAAATAAGATTACATTTAATTTGGTAAAACAATATTTAGATGTGTATACTGCAAAAATAATAATAGATTTAGCTCGCATACAGCTCCATTTTACTTTAAATAATATTAAACAAAATAATGTGTTCAATTACCCCATGCAATCATATCAACTCTAAAAATAGATAAAGGTTTTTAAATAAATAATGAAATTCTAGTTTCTTATTTTGCAAGAGGTTTCATTGGGCTATAACTCACTTCTACTCTTAAATGTTTAGCACGACGCCCGGCGTCCGTCAGTACAATGTGTCGGCTTTTGGTCTTCTTCCTTCCTCCTCTCCCTCCACAATCTCACCCCCGGATAAAACCAAGTTGCGTGGACTTCGTAAGGCATCACCGAGGGCATAAGACAGTATCTAATTTCATGACTTGGATGAGAAGACCCATCCAAGAAAGTTGTCTTGCCTGTGTACAGTCAGTCCTGCACTAGTTTGTTTAGAGTACAGTTTCATTACACATGACGTGAAGAACCTAACAATTAGTACATTCCACGTGCTAAAATACACATCTGTGAAAACAATAGAATGTGAAAAAATAACTCTATTTAACTATCTGTTGACAACTTAAGCATTAACAGCTAAGGCGGGGCCGTCCCGATCGAAGAGAAAGGATCAATCGCTCTCAGGACATACGGCTTAAAATAAAATGACCTATGTAGGTTTCTGGAATTTTTTAAATATTATATTCCCTTTCACCCTTCACCTTAAACCACCGTAGGCTATGTCAATATGTATTAAGGGGGAAGAAAACTACCAAACTTCTTATTCAAGGTAAAGATGAAAGGTCACTGGTAGCTCTCAAATAACTTACAATTTTCTTTTGTGAGCTTATTAAAACATTACTGCATTTTTTAGAGGAAGGCTAAGCCTATCACCTTTTTCCATCAAGCCTAGTCTCATAGCTCCGTAAATATGCTTAAAAAGTAGTTGAAAATGAGATAATGTCACATTTTCGCACTTTTTTTTGAGCCCTGTTGGAATGTTTTGACTTTATTTTGACGTGAACCATTTGTAATAATGCATCATATAATTTAATATTGCGTTGGAGCTGAACGTTTGCGTGGAAACTTCTTTCTTACTGAGATGGCCCCCTTAATATCTATCTGTGTTCTCATACTTCCTTAAATAAAGAAACACTCTCATTTTAAGTAATTTCTTTGCTGTGAAGTTTTTATCAAAATAAGTCAAAAGAAGAATTAATTAGACTTAGCAATTATTGATTATTTTAAAAATCTTGAATATTATCTCTAGAAATTAATATTTTATGTCATAGCAAATTATTGGCACAAACCCTTTTAATTATCCAGAGCCAAAACAACCCTTATTTTGGAATATGTCAGAAGGTTTTTATAGACCGCGACTTACTAGCAGTCCGGGATATCTACATATTTACACTAATGAAGTCAAGACGAGGAAAGTACAATAGAGTACCGAACATCCGACCTTCGATTATCTAATATTCGGTTTTATACGACATAGTACTATTGGCATGACTTTGCCGCATGGACGAGAAAAAAAGCTGTGGATAAACCTTAATCTCAATATTTTATTTTAAAATGACACTTGTATTTTGTATACTACAGTGTATAATAAATATTGAATTTGAATTATTTAAAAACCTTTCTTTTGTTTACATAAATAAAATGATAGTTTTGTAATTTATTGTATAGTTTATATTATGGAGTAGTTACTAATCCTTATTTTATATCTAATCTGCACCTCCATTTAATTTTGATTTGTCTCTTTACAGCATCTCCCCTGGTTTCCGTACTATCCGACATTTCGTTTATCCGACCACATGCTAGTCCCGTTTAGGTCGGATAGCCGGGAATCTATCTATCTATCTATCTATCTATCTATCTATCATTTTTTTTTTAAATGAGCCTACGTTGGTGTGGAGGGAGAGTGGTAAACCATTTATGACAAAACCAACTTTAGTACACCAATATATCTCCCCGTCACAAGCAAAATATACCATACGAGGCTAATGCCTTAATCCACATGCACACTGATACAAATTCTTCTCAAACAGTTGATTCTCAGTATTTACATTGTAGGAATAGTTCGGTTCTTAAAATTTACAATTTTAATTTGTGTCTAAGATTAAACCCTAGTCTTTTATTATTCAAAATAACATGTTCTTACTAATATTATTTAGCTAAAAACTGTAATAATGTATTCTAACTTACGTGGTGTAGTAACCATAGCAATAATAATAATTATAATATCGTCTTTATTTTGGTGACACCACTTATTTGTAATGTATAGATATCCTTACATATTAATTTTCTAATAATTAAATACTTATCGATTTAAATATCAACACACACATAATTGAGTAAATTTATCAGCCTAAACAGAATAAATTAAGAAAGCAAATAGAGAAGAGAAAACCTTAATATAGCGTGAGGGGTAACCTCTTGAAATAAATTCGCCCCATGATTGCACTATATTTGACTGTTCTTAAAGTTACTATATCTAATTGCATGTGTTCATAGGTTAATACGTGCGGTTAATAGGTATAATATACGAAAGAGTGAATCAAGTTTGACAGCTGTAATATAAATATAGTATACCTTTAAGAACGTTGACTACAATACACAATTTTTATACTCTGAAAGTATTAGTAATATATGGAACACGTGCCGACTGTATGTTAAACATATTATTATATTTTAAGTAGTACCTTCATCGGTGGTCACGTAATCTAAAGCATCAATAAGTTCGAATCTTGGATGGGTGTACCAAAGTTTGTTTTTATGAAACAGGTCTATAGAAGTTCCCAACTAATGTGGGAGCACTTACACTAAAAAACAGTTTACTCATCCCTGCCCCTTACATAAGTACATTAATCAACCATTAAATTAACCGTAATTTTAATAAAAAATTTAATTACTATGGGAGATCTACTAATTTTGTTTTTATTTAATGTATCCAAACTTAACTTTTTAAAACAAAGGGTATATATTCACATTACTTACTAACTTAATAGGAGACAACAACACAGAAGAAATTAATATGGATTCCTCGAATCTAAATTGAGGGTATCGAGCTCCTCTATGGAGAAAAGTAGTCCAATAACAATAGTCTCGTTCCTCCATGACACCTCAAGGAAGGGGCTATAAGTGGTTGGAATAGTATAGCCTTGTACCTCCACATTTATGGTGGCTTGAAGCGGGGTGGGTTCAAAGATCAACCCTTTCCCCCCCACCGTTTTATGGAAGTCTACAATAACAGCAGAAGCTTCTCCTAGGAAATTACAAAATTAAATAAGGAAAAAATTCATTTATCACACGAAAGGTTAGGTTAAGTTAGGTTGAGTAGGAACAATAATTATTTATATAGATTATGGAAGGTTTTTACTAGGCTATGTACTATGACTACTTATAATCGATTTCTTGAATTGTCGTCAAGGAAATTGCAACCCTCCCTCCCCCCAGTATAGGAAATTGACAGGGAAGGCTATGGAATTAAGATATCTTTTTTAAACAGGGGATTAAACGATGTTTCGTGGAGGAACTTGAGCATACCCAAATACATTTATTCTAATATGAAAATAATCAAAACAACATGTGCTATGAACTATGTTTAAATAAAGCTACACCTTGAATTTATCTTATCTGATTCTATCCTATTATACTTCCGTCACTACAATGTGTCAACTCATATCTGCGTCGTCTTCTTACCATGTTTCCTAAACCTCAGCAAAGTTGTATGGACCTAAGACAGTTTCTCTTGTAACTCCTCAAGTTAGAGGAAGACCCATCGGTGCCATAAGCCTTTGGTTTGTAACAGGGAGGACTGACTACCCCCTCGGGGGGCGTAGGCAAATTCTATAGAAGGAGGGTAACAATAGTGATGCCCAACTTGGAAGGACTTTGGAGGGAGACGCTCTCCCACCCACCGCCTAGCCCCGTTTTAAATGTCTACTCTTGTTCCTTCATTCCCTTCCTTTCACCCAAAACATTGTGTTACCTGCCTGCCTATGTTTGACAAGAGGTTGTTTACGCTTGCTAATTAATGTCCACTTTAATTAGTGGAAAGCATGACAGAATAATATGTATAGCTTACGTTGACTTAACCTTTTGTTAAGCTTTTCTTTAAAATTTTTAGAACCCTCCAATTGGTTATAATAGTCTTTAGGAGTCTTTTTTTTTATGGAAATAGAATTATGATAAAACTTAATTATTGTTTAATTTAAATAATTGTTTTACGGGCAGATAAATTTATATATATTTTTAAGAATGAATCAATTAATTTAAGTTAATATTTTAGTTATAAATCTCTCTAAAGAGCTGTGTATATTTTTGTAAATCAAGTAATGAAATATCTTAAGTATTGGCTTATTAACAGTATTTTATCCAAAGGAGGGTTTTAAAGTGTTAAGAATACAATTCTAAACGATCTTAATAAGTAGGCCTACACATTGTATTGTAAATGAACATATAGCTGCTAGTAAATATTATACAGTTAAAGGGCTGAGAATATTTTAGAGCATTTAAAAAGGCTATTAGTTGAAGCTTGATTAAAAGTATCTGCTTTTGTATATTTTAATTTTAATTCAAACTTATTGTTAAACACCCATTGGTAACAGCTTAGTGTTGAAATAACACTACAAAGAGGATATATTATAAGGTCATTTCGAATAAAGAAGTCTTTAAACTCATTGAGTATAGATACTTTCAAAACGTTAAATTGTTTTTCGGGCTACCTTTATTAAATCTTTGACAAGAATAGACAATTTTTTTAACCTGTATAAAGGCATTGTAGTCACTTCATTATAAAATTGGGTGTAAAGTCTGTGAATTAGATTTGTAATTATTGTAATGTATATAATGTAAAAATTAGTAAATCTTTCGTAGTAAAATGAAGTTTTAATGTTGTAAAATATAAGTAGGTTAGTGTTCATTTTACAAAAAAATCCTATTCAAATATATCAAACATAAAATTATAGATTTGTGTGCAACTTTCTGAGAAAAAAAAGTACACCTGCATCTACACTTTGTTTGTGTACGATAATTAAATCTTTCTTCATACTAGAAATCATTTATAAGAATGTTCATCTTTGGACAATTTTTTTTTTTGTATTTATTTTTCACCTCATTCAGCTTAAGATAATGACTCATGCAGGTTGGTAGAGCAGAAAAAATGCCTTCACTTGGATCACTACCCATAAATTGATAATTTTCCTTCGAGACAAATATACTGATCCTGAATATTAAGTCAACACTCTTTAACGATAAGTCACCTTGGAAAGAGTAAATGAATCTCTCTTGCCAGGTGCCATAAACGCCAGTGTGGGCTACCGGTAACTTGCGAACAAACGTTTAGTAAACTCTACTCTAATATTTTCCCGGAAATAATATGGAAAATTACATTAGTACAAATCCAATCACGGTGAAAACATTTGAGATAAAACCTCTAATCATCAGATCCGAGTCAAGTGTGGTAACTTTCATAGTATTAAATTCCTTGTAAAGTAAAACATTGAGCAAATATCCACGGAAACATGAGAGGACCCTTATTTCCAGTAGAGAATATCTGCACAAACAAAAATTCAACGTGCCAATTAGTAAACTCCTATACAACCCTCGAGTTTATTTTGGCGTTGCCAAAATAATCGACCAATATTTAGTGGGTGGAAGAGGCAGTTCCCCAAAGAGCCTCCCCCCCCACCCAAACCATCCTTCCAAAACCAAAATAAACGGGGTAAATAGTGTGTGTGTGTGTGTGTGTGTGTTGACACATAGCAGATATGTTATGAAGAAGAGAGTTTTAAAAGTCGGCCTAATCAAGTGATTTGTTTATGAAGAAACCCTTTAAGCTATTTGGGTCGTGTATTAAAGTCTCTTTCCTCATGGCTTCTGGTCCTCCAAGGAAGATCTGGGAGCAAGAAGAAAAATGAAATTTAAATAATCTGGTAGCAATAAATAAAGCAAATATTAGACTGTATAAAATATTAATATTATAAGACTCGCCTTCAAATGTATCTATATTAATACAGTACAGCCTTGGAGGCCAGTATTCTTAAGACTCAAGATTACCCTCGAAAAATGCTTATCCATTAACTTAACAAAAAAAAACTACACCTAAAATTAAAGACAGTACAGTACAGTACATTATCCATAAAAACAACCATTATGAAAGTAGAGCTCACAACAACAACAAACTTAGATCCCTTTAACACACCCATGTTGATTCCTGACGAACCATAAACTAAATTGTCGTTTAGTTACACAAATAAAACTCAACTGTAAGTTCTAAAGATAAGGGGGAGGGGGAAGAAATAAGCTCCTCAACCCAGGGTGAAAGAGAAGAAGAAAGAGGTAGAATTCCAAAATTAGTCAAATTAATAAAAGCAATGTTGCCACAGACACAAGGTTAAATTGGATAACTAGCTTCAGTAAATATAAATTTTATTTTCTACTAATACTGAACTGGTTCATTAGGTGTAGACCTATATGTGGTTTCTTGGAAAATTACTATGATAATAAAATTTAACTTCAATAGCACTAATAAGAAAACTGAATAATTTTTCTTTACGTTCCCATGTAGACCTAGATAGATATTGGAAAAATGTGAATTTTAGAACTCAAGATTATGATTAATTTTGAAGTTTAATGTGACCTTTGACCAAAATAGGTGAGTTTTCAACTCTATCGGTCCCTATGTGTTTGTATATGGTATTTCTGAATAACTGATGGTGTCTGAGGCTTTATCCAAAGATATATACATTTTAAACGTTTTAAGTTTTATCTAAAATCTATATTTATATGTTACATGGCCATACCTCAAAGCTAAATATGGATTTGTATTCTAGCTTTAAAACTGAACTGTTTAGTAAAATAAAAAAAAAATTAAATCGATTTTAACGTTTTTGTTTAAAATGGATAACTGGTGTGTGTTTATAAATGTTGAATATTATTGCATACTGTTATTTTATAAACACAATAATTTAAGGTTAATTTAACTCTAGCCTTTTTTTTAATTGTTTTCAAAAAATATTAGAATATATGAGAATATATATAAGATTGCTTGGATTTAATTTATTTTTAATTATTACGTTCAACACAAGGGATATCTTAATCTAAGGTTACGTATAAAGAGGATTATTTAGAGTTTAGAGGAAATTCACACCCATTTGCTTCGATAGACTATTTTAGAATCCCTTACGCTTTCGATTTTAAAAATAACATAGTGTAGTTAATAAAGACACCATTTAATTTAACAATTTTTTTTAGTTGCCTGTGTGTGAGAAAGTGTTTGAAGGCCAGATAAACCTATTAGAGAGTCTGGTTTGACCTCAGAATGGATAATATAGAGGTGATTAAGAGAGACTTCACACTTTTCTTGTAGTTTCGTGTAGCAAATACAGTCGGACCTTCCGCATGGTAGTAGGATGTTATATAAACATCACACAGTGTACTGCTGCACACATTGTCTCACCATTGTCAGCCACTTTTGTCTCACATAAATCTCGTGTGAGACAAGACTTCAAGCCTTCAAGCTCTTACCCAGTGAGAGAAGCTCGGGCACGCTACTGCGCAATCGTCAAGCTGTGCAGCCAATAATCATACTCACTCTATTCAGTGGTCATTGACAATATTGGACCAACTATTCGTTTGAGTTTGACGAATTGAAGGGATGAACCCACTATATAGCTTATGTCATCATCTTCTTCTAGGCCGACAAACCGCGATCGACAACATCATATAATCCCCTAAGGAGGCCATGTTTAAGATTGGAATATGACAGTTGAGTTTTCGGTGGCTGCTCTAACTCAGGACTCACAATTGACATCTGGAATTTGCTAAAAGCAATCATCTCGCAAATGTTAGGACAGTGTGTGTGGTCCACTTAATGTGTGGATCATTAGGTCTGTCTTATCATATTAATATTATCATTCCTGACACCAGGGATTGTTCTCCAGATGGGTTCTAAAATCATGTATTAGCATAAGTTTATGTTTATAGAGTAAACTTTGCTACCCCACTTAACATTCCAACTTTGGATGGTATCACCAAAGTTTTTGAACGTTGTTTCGTTTTTTAGCACCTCGCCTTACTACCCGTTCGGCTTACACGCTCTTTAACGTTGTTCATCTACCTTTATGTGCAATAATGTGGAGTGGAGATTTTTCTGTAGAAGAACTTTTTAAAGACTGTGATGTTTTCTCACCTATTCGGCTACCATTTGACCATTCACAAGTATTTCCGTTTATATCTTACCAATGGGTGTTTTGCTTAGAGCGTAGAACAATACACCAATGTCTAAGATACTTTGTTGGTTCGAGACCTGGTTTGGGTTTATGTTTCTTAGCCTTTATTTGGTGTACAATAAGGTGAGATACGCACCACATGAGAATTAAAATCAGTTACAATCGGCTTTCAAACTTGAGTTCTTATGTGAGTAGGGTTCAAAGCCTGAAGGCCGAAGCCTTAGGATATCAATCATGGCCAGGATCATAGGTAATAGAACACGAATTCCCCCATAGGTTTAGAACCATGAAAATTGTAACCATATATTTACCGTGTGGCTGTAGTTTCTTACAGAACATTTACATTGGAGATTTTCTCCAACTAAATAGTTTTAATAGTTGAATTTCTAATTATTTTATATTTATTATTTTATTTAGTTAAGGTATTTAACTTGCACCTTCTAAAATGACCGATTATAGTAGAACACGAGAATCTCTTTTAGCAAGAGCGAAAGAGCCTAGAAATTTTTCCAGGAAAGGTATTTTTACATACATTTTAAGGTTATTTTAGATGCCGAAATCAACATGGGACTGACGGCTTTACTTCCCCTCTGAAGAAATATGTACTACGGATTTTTATCATTCAAAGAAAAATCCGTCAAACCCACCGTTGAACCCACAAACATCGGATCTTGAGGCGAGCACTTTACCAATGAACAACGACTTCGATGTTTTGTTTCAACCTCCCTTTCCCGCCTTATACATCCCATGGACGCCGCAACAGTTCACCTGATAATGCTCACTGCCTACCGTGAGGCAGTGAATGTCCTCCTCAACCACTCTGACGGTTATTTTTAACGTTCACAACAAGAAAGACTGTCCGCCCTAGTCTTTCTATGTTATAATATGTTCTTCCTTCTCCCGACAGATTGCTCTGCTGGGCTCGCCTCCCGACGCCCCGTTTGTTTAGACAAGTGACGCACGACAGAGAGCACGATTTGTTTACAAAAGTGGGCTCGCATATCAGACGTCTTCTGGAGGTGCCATACTTTCATCGTCGTCGACTGTTAAAAATAGGTAGTAAAGCGGCTTTTTTTTTTTT